>UCOM01000356.1:0-87319 GCA_900474385.1 Ormyrus pomaceus
CTCCTCCTGGATTATCACGTGGTCCAGGTAGCCGCCGCCGGTACCTCCGTACTCTTCCTTCGCCGTTATGCCCAGGATACCGAGCTTGCCGAGTTCCTTCCAGAATGGCTGGCGATTTGAATAATAGTTTAATTTATTTTTTACAAATATAAATAGTAGCAAAATCAGAACTCGAAAAGTGAAGCATTTTTTTATTGCAAATTACTCGAATAAAAATAGCCTTCTTAAACCAGCTCGAGAACTTAAACTTTTATGAATTTTTTCAAACAAAAAAGTTTAAGCCATTCAACTCACCCGCAGCTCTTCAAAATGATTGTTCCTATCAATCTCAGCCGCCTTAGGCGCGAGCTCCTTCTGCGCAAAGTTGAACACCAAGTTCCTCAACTGAAAGCCAAAGAAAAGAATTCATCAGGCAAGCTCTTACGTACAGATCGATGAATGGATTATAAACGTAAACGAGAGAGCGGGCAGTTGGCAATGACTCACTGACCTCCTTCTGCTGCTCCGACAGCCCAAAGGCGTTCTCGTCGATCGCGTAATACTGCGACAAGATCCTCTTGAAGATCGGTAGCCCCAGCTGTTGCCGACGCGACAGGAGCTCGACCGTCTTCTGGAGCGCCGCACTGCCGCTCATCTTGACGAGTTCCTGTACGCCGAGTCACGTGTTTTTACTGTTAATAATCTGCAACTTTTTATTGTAAGAAATAAAAAATATTGATAAAGTTAAAAAAATTAATGATCCATACATGTATATAGGTGACTAGCAGTAAATCAATCAAATTTACAAAAAGTCAAAATAAAAAAAAAATATGTGGAAAATATATGCCCAAATTCTATATTAAACAAGTATATGGTTGCAATTATATGTTTTGAACCGGTGTATGAATAGTCTGTTTTGCGCATTTGTATCAAAATATTCTATTTAAACAATACGTATATATATATAACTATTTACCTTTTTACTGGTTTACTTCGTTGCAAATTTCTTACTGCGATTAACTTTTTAATTCTTTTAAAATTCTTTCTTAAAACTTGAAATCGTTATACTGTTTCTAAATTAATTTAAAAATTCACTGTTACTTATCCTTAGATAGAAAACAACTAAGAAGTGCTGCGTGTTAGCTAGAACGGCAGAAAAGCAACTGGAAGGAGCACACCGTAGGCCCCCTATACAGAGGTCTAGCAGCAGGCAGCTAGAAAATTTCTCGTAAGGAAGGGAGCGAAAAATGTAGTGGGAAGGCACTTTTTTTTATTGACTGTTTCGATTTCTAAACAATTTTTTTTCGATCCGAGTATTAACAATTTTAGAAAGGGATCTGCCTGCTGCAAATATTAAAAAAAAAGACCAAAGTGCTCAGTTTGCTTCCCGATGTTTTGGGAAAGTCTACACAATCGAAACATCTTGCAGGTATGATCCAAGTGACCTTCAGCACAGCAGGAGCTTCATCCTAAATCTATCACAAAATCAGCTAACTTAATGATTCAATACATCTGCAGCAAATCTCTATTGTTTTTTGTTTTGTTTTTTTTTTAGTTATTTAATGTCGCATCCCCCTTTCGGGTATTAGCGACAGATTTAACTATAGTCAGTAGATTTGGAACACGTATTTTTACTTTTTGTTTTTCTGTAGGGGTTATTGCGCATTATCATTGATGGCAATCATATAGTAAATATAGTTGCTACTTTTTTTTAATAAAAAGCTTTAATTAATTGGTAAAATGAATATTGTATAGCTGCAATTTCTCTGTTGATTAATCTGGGCTTAAAACTGGTAAAATAATTAGTGGTAAATAGGTTAAATGTAACTGCTTTTTTATGGTTGTCGGATTATTATCAGATGAAGAAATAAAAAAGGTATTTTCAAATTGGCAACTATATGTTGGAATTTAGTGTAGTAAACAAATTATAGCCACCTTTATACTTCAAAATATTTAAACGCAAATGTTTTAATAATAATTTAAATGCAGCATAATACATTGAAATAGTCACTTTTTGAAAACCAATAATAATTCAAAAAAGAATTAGTGTAGCCAATTTCATTTGTAAAGTTTTATACGCGATTCCTTCTCGCTCCGAGCAATGCGTTTTGCAATTTTTAATAACTATAAATACTTTAATTATCTCAAGATCATGAAGAAGTTACAATTTGGTTTGAAAACTAGATAAGAAAACCTTTTAACAAGTTACTACTTTTTTTTTTATTTCCACCGGGATTGCGAAGAGAAATGAAAAGAATGACCAAAATAACTGTACAACACGCAGGAATTATCTATATTTGAGCGATTTCATTCTTGGGGATTCGTACACTTAGATTGCGAAGAGAAAATGTGCGGCATCGCGTGAGCGAGTTCATTTTGAATAAGCCGCGAAATAAAAAATGAGCGAAAAAGCAAAATCGGTTCCGTTCAACGAGCAGCACTAGATGTAACTTTTTTTAAATTATACTGACTGTGATATATAAGTTTTTCAATTAAATCTTTTGCGATGGTTCGTCGGAATATTTTTCAAATTGATTTTTATTAAAGCGATATATATAGCTTTACAAGCTCTGTTGGCTGAAACGCTTTTATTACAATTTCGACGACGTAAAAGTTTTTGTGGCATTATCAATTTCCATTTGCTTATAAAATATTTGCTATTTCTTTGTCGCGATATTTTTTCAACTGAATAAAAATAATCTGCGATAACAATATTCGGTTTTTACTTTATTCATTATATTTGTTTGCAATGAGACCGATGCAACAAGCTTTTATTGAAATTTTTTTGTGAATTCAACTCCATTTTTAAATTTCGGCATTATTATTTTTTAAAATGCTGTTACTAAGCAAAATAATATTGCATTGACTTACAAAATTAAATCTGTCTGATGATTTAAATTTAGAAATTGATAATTTAATCGAAGTCACTGTCAAAAATAAAAAAATTATCAATCCAACGATTTTCCCGCAATTCGACTTATTTCTTTTCAATCGAATTACTTTCGCAAATTCAGCGAACATGATTTTCCCGCACTCTCCTTCGAAGCGGCGTAAAAATAAGACGGAAATCCCTTAACGAAATTCCCCCAAAAAGAAAAAAGAAAAACTTTTATCGCCGAGGAAACACTATAGCGAGAAACGTTAACGAAGTTAGTTCGGGAATAATACCGCTCGCACTACATGCAGCTTCCGTGTGCGGAACGTGACTTGCACTATATTTAATGGCTGCGATGCCGACCGATTCGCGTTCAAGACATCTCGCGTGTGCAAACTCATTTAAAATTTCGCCGGAGAGAGCGGACTGGTGGAAGAGAAAGAAAATGGGGAGGAGAAAGAGAGAGAACGAACGGTTGAAATAATTTTCGTAATACGGTTCGTTATAATTGTCGTTTGTGAGTACACGTCGTTAAAGTTCTTGAGAACGGCGGGATTTTTATTTTAATTATTGAGGGCGAGGGTCCGCTTACGATATTTTATGACGCTAATAAATTGCATTTTAAAAGTGTTCGTGCTGACTGACAGTTAGCGGGTCGCTGAATGATTAAGATATTTGTTTCGTTATCCGCCGTGATATCTGCATCAGTAATTCAGTTTGTAACGAAGAAACTGTCGATAATCGATTTTCAGCGACGGAGAATATTCGCAATGTTCAATAAAAGTTGCGTCGTTGTTACTTGGATCGATCTTGAATCGTATACGACATGCATGTTTGAAATAACAGTGGGGCTATTATTGCTAATTTTTCAACTCAATTGTAAACGTATAACTATTTCAAAAGCGCAAGCTAAAAAAAAATTAACAGCACTCTTCGCATTCGCATTTCAAGTATCGGGAAAAAACGCGTACGTGACATTTTCAGTAGCCAAGTGCAAGTAAGCTCCATCGATCAGACCGCGAAACTCTGGAAACTCGATTTAAAAATTTCCCGAGGCAAAAAGGGTACGCCCGCCCAATTGAAGGTGTCCAGTTCGTTTCGGCAGGATATTCAAAAGTAGCGCTAGCCGATCTTACGCTCTCTCCCACCCTCTCTCTCTCTCTCTCTCTCAATGCAGTTGCATGGCTGCGCGAGAGTCCGGCGCGGAACCATTTCGGAGTTTCGAACTTCCGCGAGAACCTGTTTCCCAATGCGGTTATACAAAGTTCGGGCCCTACGCAGAGCAAACTTTTTGAGTAACTCGAGACTCCGCCGCCGTTTCTTGCGCTGCTTTTCTTTCTGTCTCCGCGCGCCTTTTTTGCCCGGGCACTCGGGCGAGTTTCTTTTCGCTCGCCTACGTACATATATATATAAGCTAGAATCAACTTTGATTTCTCTCGCGCGGAGGAAAGATCAGGGCTAATTTGTTTTTCGTGTATCTGCTATTCAGAGCAGCCTGCGACAAGCGCGGAATTGATTTTCTTTATGGGCCATAAAGCTGTTACGGCGCGCCGAGTGAGAGAGGGAACTAAATTTTTGTTTACATTTTATTGGATCAAGCTAGAGAAAGCGCCGTATAAAAAGTGCTTCTTTTTTTTATTTCGTCTACGCGCGTATAAAAATTAATAATGCGTTTCAAAGTGAAATGCCCAGTTGACCATTGTTATTCCTCCGCGCTAAATTGGCGCTTATTATTTACAGCCTCTATAAACGACAAAATCAACCGCGGAACAAGAAACGTAACCCATAAAAAAAAGGGGGGGGGGGAATATAAACCATGATTAATTCAACGAGGACAATTCGCGTGCACATTCGTCAGAGCGAATAAGAGCTTCGAGCTTTGCGCTTTTATTTATATCCGTGTCAAGCAGGCTCGCGGGGACGTACCTTTTACTAAAATTTTCAACTTCGCGCAAATTTCCATTACATCCGGGCAGTGAAGAATCTCCCTCCGCGCAGTCCGCTCGTAAACCGGATCATGGCGCATCCGACTGCGCGATTCACGGTTACGGCTCTATTTTCAATTTGCCCGATAACCCAGTTTTCTCGGTGAAAAATAATTTGGGTATTGATGAAAATTTCGAAATAAAGGAGGAACACCGGAAGCGGGCCAGCGAGGTTCCGTAAAAAGTGACTGGATTATACGAGAGTGCCCCCCGCCGAGAATTCCGTATATAAGAAAGTCGTATTATCCGCGCGTCGTTGAAGTGGCCGGAAAACTTGAATATTCGACGTTCGATATTCGATATGCGTCGCTGGGAATTCATTATTCCGATGAGAAATCTGGTTTTAGGAAAACTGCGAGCTCGGCACTTTTCGAGCTTTTGCTTTCCTCTCGCCTTTTACTTGATCAAATGACGGCAGGTGGCCCGAAAGCTTCCCGTTATTTCAAGTATGCTTGTGTATCGAAAACTGAAAATAATCAAAATTTGCAAGTTTATCAAGCGAATTAAAAAAAAAAAAGAAAAAAAAAATTGCCGCCTCCCCCCGCGGCTTCCTTATCTCGACTGTCGGAGCCTGAAACTAAAATATCGCACACCATCCCTCGAAATCTCAAAGTTCTCAGCGCACATTTACATAATTCCATGTAGTTCAGAGAGCTCGCTCGGTGTGTATGCTCAGCCGTCTTATCGTCACAATTTTCGCCTCTAATGACAGTATTTAACTCATTTTCCCTCTCCTCTCGCGTACATATCCATCCCGCCCTGCTCAGCCGCATTTCCGAGCAGTTTTCTCGTGGGCGGGGGGAGGGAGCCGGGCAATTTCGCGTCGCACGAGAACGAGATATTAAGACAGCTGCGAGGGTAATCGCTCTCGAAAGCCCGTAAAGACTCTCCGCTCCTCGCTGTTGTCGGCTTTTTTCTAGTTCGTCGGCCGCTCGCTGAAAAATTACGGATTTTATCGGGCAATTGGCGTCGGCGATGCATAAGGGGGGGGGGGGGGGGGGGGGAGAAGGATCGCTGCTTCGCTTAATCGACCTCCTCGCATGCTCCAATTTTCTAGGATTCCAAAGCAGCACCAACCAAATGAGAGTATTTAGGGAGCGTAATCGATTTCGTATAATATACTTACTCGCCCTTTCGATTGTAGCAGACTTTCTTGGAATAATTTTATATTAATATATATGAAATGTCTAATGAAATTAGTCAAAGTAAAAATACTTTGAAACTTCCGCTGAAGAAATATTGCAATTTTATGATTTTTGCTTTACCGCAATCTGCAATTAAACTTAATACTAGCAAGTTGATGCGCGCTTCGCGCGCCCTTACTTTCTAATGCTAACCAAATGTTACATATCTAATTATTTTAATTTATATCCATTTGATAAAAATTAAACTAAATTTTATTTAATTCTAATATATTTATTTTTATAAATCAAGCAATAAGATACTTTTCATATTCACTGACTTAACTATTTTTATTTTCAAACATTTTAATTCATAAATTTAATCTTTAAAATTTAAACATACTCTATTTTGGCGCTCATTTTGTACGGACCAATCATCTTTTTTAAGAGAGGAATTGATGAATTTTTATTGAGCGAAATCTAAAGTTAGTGAAAGTTAAGTATGAATAAAGTATATTTTATTAACTCTATTAAATATAGTATAGTAAATCAAAATTTAATAAATTAATAACTTTATAAGTAATACAACTAGTCTCAATTTCCTCTTCAAAAAATGGCATAACTCCTGGAAAATTATTAAAATACTTTTTATAAAAATTGTAAGGAGAATCTCCTAAATCGTAGATTTTACTCCCAAAATAACCTTATAAATCTTCAGGTATATTTATGACGAACCTTTTAAAGTGCAAGAAACCGCGTCAAAGAGCGACGAAACTGGAGATAAATTAAATTGAGCTTACATGAAACGTGTACGTACATCGACTTGTATCAAACGCTCACCGAAGGCTAGTTTCAAACCCTCTGATTCCAATGCTGATTAAATTCGATGTTGGTCGGTCCGTCGACTAATTTGGCCACTTTGTAAATCGTACGTGTAAATGCCTCGTTTCCAAGGGTTCGCATTCGTTCCTTTTGCCAGATATAATTCGTATATAAATGGGAAATGCATTGGACTTTATTTACAGGAAACGGAAACTGCGACTTGCACAATTGACATGCAAGTTAATAATATTTTAAATAAATATTTGTTTGAAACATTCTTGTGCTAAATTGCTGACTGAATTCTAAATCTGTTATATTCACACCGAAACTTCCGTTAATCAGGCAATATATAAAGCGAGGTAGCTAAGATAGGAGACATACCTGAGCCGCTCTATTCCTTCGGCCTCCGATCGCCCCTTTCTACCTGTGCTCCGCCCAAGCGGTAAACTGGAACGTACTCCATTTCATACCTGCAGCATACGAAGGACTAGGAATCTGGCTTTGAAATTTCTAGATTATACTTTGGAATAGTTGTACTATCTTTGTTTTTGAACTGTCTAATGTAGTTTCCCCCCCTCAATGGTTTTCTATTCAGAGATTATCGAAACGTATAAACTGTAAGAAAATCTCCAGCAAAATTCTGCACTACTTTACAAAGCTTTAGAAAGCCAATTCATAAATACCCTCGCAAAACGCAGCCAGTCGCGCGAGCCAGCAAAAATACAGCTCTTACAGCAATCAGTAAATAATTCATCTGCACCCTCGCTCGGAGAGCAGCGTAAAAGCGTAAGCACCCCAGCGATTAATTACGATAATACAAATCTGCGCGCCGTATCTCGTCCCGGCTGAAACGAAAAAGCGCCGCTAATAAAAACTAAGAAAACAAGCACAGCGCTTCAGAATCGCAGTAAACTACATATCGTTTAATGTAAAGCGGAAGGCGAAAGAGGGAGAGAGCGAGAGACTGGCATTTTCCTGAGCAGACGGAAACGAGGAGCAATATGTCTCCAGGTAGGGATGTAAATCTCTCGAATTCCCCAGATTCGCCGTAAAGCAAAGGCGTCGTAAAAGAATTGTATTAAGCGCGCGACGCCCCGGAATCGTCATGATAAAATAAAATCTTAATTCCCCCGGGTGGCAACCGGAGATTTAAGACAGCCTTTCTTTCCCCGCGCTCGCGCACACCCGTTTCGGCATTACTTTCCCTTTCTTCTTCTCGCCCCGTCTTCTCTTTTTTTTTCTCTTTTCATTCTCGCGTTTTTCTGTTCCTTTTATTTCGCTAGTCCGCTTTCTGTCCCGCCCCGCTCAAGCTTTTGGCTTTTCTTTTTCTTTCCCTTGACACTCGCGGATTTGCTACGTTTCAAAGGGCATTTTTTCCATTTTTTCCGCCCGGCTACGGCGGACGCGGCGTTCCATTCTGCGTTATTTCATCGCTGCTCCATTAAGATAATAATTTTTTCAACGATGGTACCTTTATTTTTTTATTTATTTTTATTTATTTATTTTTTTTTTTTTTCAAGTTAAGGTTGCGCTTTTTTTCACTTCCGCTGATCCGCATTCGGTAATATTTACCTGCAATTGAAGAGGCTTATTCAAAAATGTAACTTCTCTGGTAGAAAATTAACCAATTAATTGGACTGGTTAACGTGTATTCTATATAATGGAGCATTTTTTAGCTAAAATTGATGTCTAAATTAAATAAAAAAAATTGAAAAACCATTCTTCAATTATTTGATAATGACCAAAAAATAGTAGCAATTTTTCAACTACAAAATAAGCTAAAAATTGGCTAAAAACTGCTTAACGTTTCTACCAGAGTTTTTCGATTATTTTAATGGGCCGTGGTGTGAATCAGTGACAGAAAAATCAGTTCTCAAGAATTTTCAAGCTTTCACTTTAATCGCGACATTTAAATACTCGTGAAAATTTTTAAAAGGTTCAAACTTTTTACTCGGATCCTTCGCCCCGAACTTGGGAGTCTTGAAACGAAAATTTCAATTTTAAAAAAGCGTTTACTTTCACCAACTGAAACTTTCATCCGACCATCAACGTAAAAATTAAACTCAATCTCCCGCAACGATTCGGTATCTCCCGGCTCGCCAGCTAATGATAAAAATAATTTTTAAGAAAGGCAAACGCCTTTGTGTGTTGCAGCACCAACGGCTTCGTCTGCATGGTGTTTCACAAAAGGGACGACCACGTTATCGAGATGCAGCAGTCGCAGAACTGGACTCAGCAGGACGACGACGCGTGCAAGCCCAGCGTATTCGACCCCTTGACGGCGCCTTACACGACCTTCATCAGTAAGTTCACGGCGTTATTGCGGCTAATTGTTTCGTCGCATGCTGTAAATCACGTATAAGGACGCGAGATTTCTTTCAGTGGTTCGCGGGGGAGGGGGGGGGGGGTAAATTCTATGCATTATATAAGCTCTTATCGCGAGTGTATGCTGTGATAAACCTTGTTTACCATGTCGACTTAGTGATGTGATTTTTTTAAAAGCAATTTACTTTGGTTTTTTCTTGAATTTTTGCGCACTTTAACACTAAAGATATACGCTGTTTTAGCTTCTTAAATATTAATTTTTGTGTTAATAAAAGTTAGATTTTAGCCTCGCTTATAACTTTTCTAAGAACTAAAGCGTCGAATTTCAGAACATAAAATTACAGCCCAGAGTGTGTCTCTTTCGCAAAGTTCTGTCTTAAAGGGCGTTAAAAAAATCGTAATACCAAAGAAGTTCATACAAGCGAAAGCGCTTTTTAACGAAATCGTAAAATATTTCGCGCGAACGAAAGGCCCTATCTCGCCCCGCGAATCTATATACCGAATTTCAAGCCGGCGAGCCTCGATTACTCGGCGGGAGAGCCTAGAGCCCGAGAGAGAGAGAGAAAGAGAGCCACGTAGTCTCGTGTCCGCGTTGATACTTTATCCAGCTCGGCGAAAAAAAATTATGTAAAACGCGAGTAAAAGCGCGGGCCTCTCCCCTCGTAAAAAAGCGTAAAAGAAAAACGCTCGTATAACAAGAGGCGAAAGATGTCACGTATTTGTCGTAAAGTGGAAAATGCAGGCGGACAGCCGCGCTCTATATAAGTCGCGTTATCGCAAATCGGTCCCTCGCCCCCTCCCCCCTTCCCTCCTCCCCGACCGTCATCCCTGCCGCGGCTTGGCGCTTATATTATGGACGAGCGAATCCGCGCGGCGGAGCAGTGACATCTGCCCCCGTCTTGCGCGCGCTCGTAAAGAGGCGCGGCTAAGTGTCGCGCGCTCAACAATCGGCGCGCTTGACAATGCTTGATTGCGCATCGGACGCCGCGACGGTTGCGGGAGCAATTGAGAATATCGTTGCGGACTATAGGCTTTGAGGGCGGATTCTTTCGGGTCTTGGTGAATTTCTCGGCGATGAATTTAAAGGAGTTGTTTTGCATATTTGAAAATTAATCTTTTGATACTGACAGTGCGGAGGGCTATTGAGTGTACTTGTATTTGCTTGGTTTCTGTTTTATTTCTTTTTAATACATTATTTAAATGCATATATACTGATTAAAGTTAAATATTAATTAATTCGATAGAAAGTTATATTATATTTGATCGAAGAACTAAATAATTAAATTAAATATTTGTGTAATGATTAATAAATTCGTATAAATTATAATTTAATTAAATAATTCTATCGGCTAAATGTGAAATGAAAAAATAACTTATAATACATATACGCACCGTTTACTTATTTAAATTGCAATTAAAAAATCTTGCACGAATGAACATTTGATACGAGGGCTCTTGTAAAGCACGTAATTACCCCATAAAAGTAAAAAAAAAAAAAAAAAAAAGCAGCAACGATACAACGGAGGAATATACATCAGCCGGCTTATCGCGACGTAAAAAGGAGCGTAAAATTGATACATCGCCGGCATAAAGAGAAAGGCATTTTAATCGAATTAAGCGTTTTATACACTTGCATTTGATACTCGAATACGCTCGCTTGTAGCTTAACTTGTAAGGGTTCGCCGCCGGAGCGTTGCTCGCGCCTCGCATGCCGATGTGACCCTCGATTGTGCCCCTCTTGCGACTTTCGACCTTTTCCTTTTTAGCAAGCTCACTCTTGAATAACAATCGGGAATCTTTTAAATTATTTATGCAAGAACAGCGTATTATTAATAATCCCCTGGCAAACTTTTGATAAAACTTGCAAATAACAAACGTGACGCGTGACAATTAACCCAAAGATTCAGGATAAATCACTTGCCGAACACATTGATTTTCTTACCCGCGGAGAGACCGGCGTTCCTCGCAGTCCAAAACCGAGCAATTTCCTTCTAATTCACGATAAGTCGCGGGCCACTTATCTTCCCCCGCCCCGCGCAAAAACTAAAACGCAAGCCTGCGCAGGCCGCGCGCACCGAAATTCTTTATCCGCCGTTGAGCGATTGGCTCCTCATCGCCTGCCCTTCCTCGCTCCCCCTAATGAGCGTTCGACACGACACACTCGCCGCGCGCGGTGTGCGCGCCTGCTGCCTCGCGAGAGAGCTTTGTGCTCGCGCACAAAGCGCCTCCTCCGCGCGGCCTCGCGGATAAAACAGGGGGCAACGAGCGTAAAAAGCAAAACGTCGCCGATAAATTTTGCATGCTCTCTCTCTCTCTCTCTCTCTCTCTACCTCCCCGGCCGCGATGTGTACAAGTCGTTGCGCTCTCGCGCGTCCTTTCTTTCCTCCGCCACCGGTGTTTTTCAGCTGAATTTATCAGCGCCGCGGGATGAAAGGGCGGGGGTGCGAATGTAAATGCGCGAGGGAAACGCCCCCCCGTAGCTAGATGGTGTTCTTGATATTTTATGCGATTATAAATTATGAAGTATCGCGAGAATTTTCGTTTGTCCGACATTAATATACCGACGGGTTGTTTGTACCTGTTACTTTTTTTTTTTTTTTTTTTACCTTCGGCTTAAAAATAAAAATTCAACGTGCCCGTGTTATTTATGCGGGGCGAAGCCTGTTGTTTTTTTAAAAACTAAATTTTGAATTTTTCGAACAAAAAAAGACCTCTCCTTCGGTCGCGAAAAAAAAGTTGCAAAAAAATATTTCTGCGATATCGCAGTAGCCGACGAAAAGTTACGTCTGACAGCGCGGCCCACTGTTTAAAAGTAAATTGCATTTCTATTTTTAGCTTTAACGACCGTCGACCCTCCGCGATTAAAGCTCCCAATTTTGCCGATCGAAAATTAAAGCGGGAATTTGCTTTTGAAAGGGGCCGCGAGGGCATAAAAAAAAAAGAACGGCAAAGGGCCTCTCTGCCGAGCTTCCGCGACAAGTATCGAAGAGCGCTTTCTCTCCCGTTGCTCCGCGCGGCTCTCTCGGCAATGTGTGCATTCGAAATTTATGATAGTCGTTCGGCCCGAGATTTGCGAGCGCGGATTCGCGTAAAAGCTTCTGCCGCGAGAGAACTGGGACGAGCCGAGACTGACGTAACGACAGCTTGTCTAGTTTCATACGTAGCGGGGCGCGAATCGATTTAGCGCTCGGATTATCCGTAACCAGCGCTTGTAATGCCTCCTCCTTTCTCAACCGCGACGGCTAGGCGGGATTTCAATTTTTGCTGTCTTGTCGCTCGCCGAAACTTGTAAAAATTAATGCTCGGCAATAATTTTCGAAGAGTTACTTTGAAAAGAAATCAATCAAAATAGTTTATTGCTTTATATCTTAACTAAGAAATTATTTGTGAGATTTGTATCTATTTATACTACACGGAGAAAAATGTTCTAATAAAAATTACTATACCATTTTTAATGCTGGGACAAACTTGCGTTTACATTCATTAAAGTTCTATTAAATTTTAATACAAAATAAAATAATTTTTTAGGATAATTCAAGTTTCTCCCAACATCACAAAAAGATGTAGTAATTTTTCCATAAATAAATTAGACAATTATTTCGAATTAATCAGTTATACCCCAACTATTTCTAACCTCGCATTACTCGAAAACAGCGATGGAGCCGATGACGCGGCAGTGCCCGTACCTGGGCCGCTACGACGTGGTGACGGTGACGAGGCCCCCCGGCGCCGATCACACGGACTCCTGGTCGCCGAGATTCGGCCACGAGCACGCCGGCGGCCGGCAGCACGGCTACGGCGAGAACGTCGCCGAGGTCAAGGCGGCGAAGATGACGACGACGCCGCTGCCGGTGCGCTGCCATCAGGCCAGCATCGAGGGCCTCAACATCGGCTGCACCAAGCCCGACCTCATGGAGTTCGCCACCGACTGCAGCGACAAGGCCATGTTCAGTGAGTACGGTTTTGCAAGTTGGGATGAATATATGGTTTCTTGGGTTCGAGGTGGCGTCATACGCTTCTGTCGGCAGACATTTTTTTGCAGTATCTCTGACAATTTTGGACTGACAAGCAGTCTTGTCTGGAAAGCTAAAGGTCGACGAAAATGCTTGTTTTTATAAACCGATGCCTTATGAAAACTGAGTCTAGTATTACTCTTCGACTGATAGTGCTTGGGTGCATATATTATCGACTGAAAGCGGACGATAAAAAACACTTAATGTTAAAAGAATAATGGAACAGGACATTCATTCAATGCTTGTCATTATCAATAATAAAGGCTTTCGAACATGACAGACAGCGCGTTTATATATGTAAAGTATCCAATTATTTAGTATACAGATTCTACTGAAATACTCGACATAATTGTGTAAAAATATCTCGCTTAAAATAGTTGAAAAAGCTATATACCTTTAAATTTATTACTGTTCATAAATTGATAAATCTATCAACTTTAAAATACAATACGACTGTACGACAACGATCTTTAAAAACTGTGTTCCTTGAACACCTCCAAATCAGCGCAGAAAGTTATAGAGCCTCCCAGCGCAAAAATCATAATCCGGCCCGTCCAGCCGTCTTGCCAGCCGCGTCAATTTACTTGGAATAAAGAAAAGCCTGGAGTTGCGTGCCTCGCAGCCGAGAGTTCGATACAGATACCCAGGAGAGATACCCAATGACAGTGCGAGTAAGATAGCAAGAAGAACGCGGCCCTGGTACTCGAGACAGCTTCGACAGTTTTGCTTGGAAGACGGGGGATGCCTTTCGCCCAGACGTCGAACGTCTGGAGCACGTCTTGGCGTAACGTCTTATCGGATTACCCTTCGACTTTGGGGGCCAAGTCTTGTCTCCGTCTCTCTCTCTCTCTCTCGGTTTTGCGGTCTCCTGCCTCCCACGTCGACGCTTCCGGAGTTGCAATAGTTAGTTTGCGGCTGGCCCGGGCTAGACGTCGTCGACCTTTCCGCTTGGTTTGCTGATGGACATCACCGGCCTCCGCACGAAACCCTCAAGGACGAGGAGCGTGAGCTCTCAATCGCTGCCTCCCCCGTCCTCCTCCGGCGCGATTAATTGATTCCGCCGGAGTTGCTCGGGGAGATGTCTCTCTGGAAGTCCTTCTATCCGAAAACTGAAATTAACGCCGGCTTCTTCTGATTTAGCGAAACGCGTATATTAAATTTAGGGGAATTAATTATGTATATTGCGGTTGGGTGCGGATTACGCGGTACAAATGGTCATTGGGTATAATATTTAAAGTCTGTAGGAAGATTATTTTTCAAAGTGTCGAGGAAGGCAGCTTGCGTAATATCTTTAATGTCTCAACACCGAATTCCAACGATCGTAAAATATAGTTAGGTCGCACCTGTCGTCTTCGTCCGATAAGGGAGCTTTTATATATTTTTGCGCTTAAATTTCAAATTATTTCACGCGACGCCAGTCTAAGTAATATAAATGATTTTCAAGTTTACCCGTCTGAATACGTTTTTAAATCAGGCTTTTGGCTTTATTAATAACCTCTGCAAGAATTTATCACCGCATCGAAAGATAAATTATATTATGTAGCTTTTGCTTTATTATTATTAACTCTTAATTCATTTTAATTACGTTTCAACGGAATATTTTTTCCAAAACAGCCTTTTACTTCACACTTTTATTCTTCAATTTCTTTTTTAAGCCCCGTTATAAAAAGTAATCCTTAAATACTACAGAATGTTTGAAAATACTTCAAAATAAGCCAGAAAATTAAAAAGTAAAGCCTTGTTCTCGCTAAAAAAAAAATAAACTATCCTCTCTTCTCGCAAAGCCTTGAGGCGTGACTTTTTTTAGATGCTTTTCCAATCGATGACATAACTCCCAATAACTGACAAATCCCGGAATCTCCGCGAACAAAATAGAGCGGAAGAGAAAAAAAGAAAACGAATTTTGTATCGGATACGAAAAAGTTCGTTTTTACTTTTTACCATTTTTTTTTTGCGACAAAAAGCCGTATGGATGTATGTAAATTTTATTTTTACTCTTTCAGAAAATAAAATGAATTTAGTAAAATTTAATTAAACTTTATCAGTCTAATTTTTTTAATAAATCGGCCGAAACTCACGAAGCTCAAAAATCTCGCATTATTTCATAAGTATAAAAGAAATTCCAATTTTTTGTTTGAAATAAAGAATATAAAGTGAAAATTTGAATAAACAATATTATTTCAAATCGCCCTTAATAAACAAGAGAAAAATCGCAAATTCCATTTCCTGCAGCAAAACAATCATAAGTTTTATCAGTTTCGCCTCCGACACTAATCCCTCGAGCTCTCCTTTGCGAAAGGCGCAAACAACCCAGGTATGGCCGAAAACCCATAACAAAACAGGAGGCGAGCAGCTTGCGTTAAGAACAGCGAAGCGAGGCCCGCGCATAAGCCGAGTAGATGAGCTAACGAATAAGTGAAGGGGGGGTTGCTGTTGCTTTGATTAAAGATTATGTCTTTCCTCCTCCGCGGCTTCCATCCTTGACTTTGTCGGTTTCTTCCCTCCCCCTCTCTCTCTCCACCCGGCCGCAAAGCCGGTTATATACTCTCTCGAGGTTCGCGCCGTGTGTTTGCACGTGGTATTAACGCGTGCACTTGCCTCTCCGATGTTGCCGCCGATGCAGCTGCAGCGCTACACCCGACTGCGCCTTTTCCGATACGCGCAGTCCTCCGCTGTGCTAATCCCTCCTCTCTCCCCCGAAGCGCCGCGCTGAAAAAGGATATATCGAGCCAAATCTCGCCGGCGTGTTTTCCCGTCGAACCGAACGTTCGACGACGGCTCGGCATGGTCGTGTCGCGGGTAATGCTTTTCCAAAATCAGGAAATTGCTGGCACAAAAGGCGTCGAATGAAGAGTCCGTTCCAGCGACCGGCCGAAAATACTGAGTTGGAATCGTTTTTCAGAATACTCCTGCCACGGCACCTGGGTGGAAAACGACACGTCCTACCTGGTGGCGAGCACGGAGGCGGGTCGTTACTGTCTGGTGTACAGCGCCTCGGCGTCCGCCACATCTACATCCCCGTCGAGTCGAGAACTGACGGTTACCGGACACTTGGCCTCTTGTCCCAGAGCCGCGCATCTCCACAAGCACGAGTGGCAGGTTAATCTGACGGCCTATGGTGAGACTTTTGAACTCGCACTATTCTGTATACGTATTCGAAAAATTTTTATTTTACGCTTAAAAGTATCTGCAACGAAGACTAAAGCTTTTGTTCTGATTATACTAGAACGCGTCGATTGCGTCCAAGAGGTTTTAATCTGTTTGCTTAAAAATATGTCTAAGTAAGAACGCCAATTGACATGGCGTACCGACAGTCTTTAATGCGAGAACGTGTGTTTGCAGCCCAATGCGACGACGTATCGTCAGCTTCAACGTGGCGGTCATCGGGCTCCTCGCTGACCACGCACGTCCTGTTCGTCGTGGCCGGACTGGCCTGTCGCTACTTTGGCAGGTGATGCTTCTGCTGAACTTAAAGAGCCAGTCCATGACGGCTGTTTTCGCGCTCCATCGATCGACACCCACCAAGCAGACAGCTCGTCGTCCTGCGATCTCACTTATATTTCCCTCTCTCCCTCTCTCTCTCTCTCTCCCTCCGAAGTTTCTCAGTTTCTCGAGCAGCACACCGATTATACACACGTCTCTCTCCTCGTTCGCGCTCTCTCACTTTCTTCCGCCGCCTAGCTCGCACAATGGATTGAAGAGGGATGAGCGGGAGGATGAGCGGGAAGGAGCGAAATTACTTTAGGGCGATTTACTTGCGAATGTGGCAGATCTTTGAGGATTTGCGCTGGGATTTTTGGGCCGCGGAGATGCTGCTGCTGCTGCGCTTCGGCTGATTGTTTTTCATCGGAATTACCTAGTTTTCGCAGCGGGGAGCTAGCTTTTTCCATCGAGCTTTATATTTGTTTACGCCAAAGAGTGCAAATTAATCGCGAAGTGGATTTTTTTTCCTACTTTCAGAAATAGACATTCTTTCCGTACTTGAAACTGATTTAAATATGATATAGATAACTTGAAATGTTCCATACGATATTTGAAGAGCGTAGAAAGAAGTATTTTTTAAAATGTCTTAGGGTTTAAGTGGAAATTGCTGACTATTTGTTCTATGATGATAATTATTAAACACTACAGAGCGGGTAATAAACTAAACAAAGATATAGTGATTTAACAGTGATCTCTATTTAATTTCTATAAATATAGAACTCTCAAGATAATCGAAAACTTGACATGTGTACCTAAATTTCAGTATTAGAATACACATTTAGTTACAATCGAATCCTATTGTGAACTATTAAAATTGTTATTTATACAAATATATATTTTCTCTTTGCAAATGTAGCTTTAATAAAGTAAATCAAACAAATCATAAAAAATGTCTTTATGTAACTTTCTTCATATATCAGTAGATAAACCGAATAATGAGATTAAAAAGATATTAACAAAATTTATATTAAATACGAAAGCAAAGGATAAAGTGTTTATTGCATAAATTGTTCATAAGGAGGAAGGGACTATCGTGTAGTGTGTGCGTTCGCGTCGACTTGAAGGAAGCTAAAAACTTTGTAACAAAACTTTAAATTTGCCGTCAGCCAGATAGTGCAAACACTGATTCATTTTCATTTTCTCTTTGGATCAAAGTTCCAAAAACTTTTATTCCCAAAGTACTTTGTGTAAGTCAAAAAGTATAACAACACAGATATCTTTATTTTAAATAAACTCAGCTCGAGTTACGCTAAATTAAGAATTTTCTCCTTACCAAAGAAAGGTATCTATCTGACAAGGTATCTTTAAATATTCATTAATTTGTCCAAGTTTTTAATACACAGTGTGCACGATTTGGACTTGACGCACATATCAAAAATGACGGTAAGCGAAGCTGCAATAGCTGTATTAAAAGTAAAAAATAAAAGAAATTATAAAACCTTCGTGGAAAGGCCGTAGGATGGATAATATTCGGTGCGAACGTGCCTTAAAGCAACGTGTATAGTGACAAAAATTAGGGTGCTGGGGCCAAATGTTGTAACCAATTCGCAGATGTTGAACGTAGCTCGGAGAAAAATATACGAAGTGAGTAATAAGTAGAAAAAAACTAAATGCAGTATTGAAGGGGGATTTAGAAAGTAAAGTCGGATAAAGAAGAAAGTTTTCTGTTCTGCCACATTCGCAAAAATGATACGGACGATTGTACTTTGCAACGAGGTTTATTGTATGATGTATAAATAAAACAAGGCGTTATAAAACGTATTAGAATTAGATGATGAAACGAGCTGGACTATCTTCTTCATACAACTTAAAACGCGCAACTGAATGATTCCTGTAAAAATATAAAAATGAAGCGGCTAGAATTTTCCGGCGTTATATTATTTTGAACCAGAAATAATTAACTTGCTTGATAACTTGATTGTAGCAGGTCATAATTTTCTTATATTTTATTCTTGAACTCGCTAATTGGATTTCTATTGTCTAAAGAAAAATTATATTCACGTAAATGTATAACAACATATCCGAGATATTATAAAATAGAATTGTATAAAGGTATAGAAAAACAAAAAGTGAGTAAGATGATAATAGAAAAATTTCAAACTAATAGAGAAACAAAAACAGAAAATACTTAAATAACTACTACGTCGATATCCTTAAAAAGGACCGCTTCATCGCACTATAGTTAAAGAAAACTAAAATAAGTTTCACTCCGCACATTATTGCAAAAACTCAATATAAAGCATAAATATTTTTGATCTAAACTATTTTAACTAACTAATGAAAGCCGGTCTTTTTCGAGAGAACGAACCTTGGAGAAGCAACGAGTCGTTTATACTCGACTGTTGTGGATATTCGATGTTTGGCTACGAAACCTGTACACTATTAGATAACATGAATTCAAACTAGACAAGCTGTGAAATCTTGACACTAATATTAAGCTACGATACTTTTGTTGTGAATAAAAACACGTTTTATCCCTGTAAAAGCATTTGCAATGTCACACGATTTGCCTCGTATTTGATAAGAAGTTAATAGTCATTCGCCTCTGAATATTATTTTTATGTTTAACTTACTGTTACTAGAAACAAATATTACGTTATAATATAATTGTCGATGATTAATTTTAAAAGCTTTATAGGAATTGCAAATTAACAGTTGACGTTTGCGTTTGCTTTTTCTACTTAAATTATATTTTTGCAGCAAACAAATTATATTTGTGTAAATACACTGTAAATAAGTGCTTTTAAGTCGAGATTTTGCGGATTAGTTATTAAGGCTGTACATAGAATTTCGAAAATTATTGTAGTTGTATGAAAATATGGTTGACCGATTTCGCATGAGTATAAAGAAGGCGCATAAATCTAAGATGACAGTGTCATCGTGATAAATTACACTGTGAAAGATAAAAATTCTTGTAAAATTTTGTTATATATATATATAGAAAAGTAAATTATCTAAAAACGTGTAGTTTCAGGGTCTGTATGATGATGATTACACATAATCCCAGTTACAATGTTGAATTATCCTTAAGTTCTTCCAAAAATATTATGCAACAATATGTTACGAAGTTGATGCATAGCTTTATTTAAAAAAAAAAGGATGTTTATATATTATTTCGCTATAAATGAATAATTATAAATATGGTATATTTATTATTTTAAAAAATTTCTTCAATTGATAATGCAAATGCCATTGAATATCTAAAATTTAAAAAGATTTCAAAAAGTTTGTATAAAGTAATGAATAATGATGTAATCTACGTATACTAAGTAAGTCCGTAAAGTTGCACACAACATTTGCTCTCATCATTATTGTGATGAAAAAATCGAAATTTACAAAAAATGAAATTTCGAAATGTAAAAGTATAAAATAACTCAAATATTTAAATATATAAAAAAATTTATACAATTGCGTGGTGAAATTTATTAATTTTAGTGGCAAAGATTTGAAAACGACTAAAAAAGATTTACAATCAAAAACACCTTTATCAGTTTTTTATGGCTGAGCTAAAATTTTTTACTAATTTCTGTTTGAAAAAATTAGATTTTCAAAGTATAAGAACAATTTCTCTTTGAAAAAATATTTTTTGAATATTTAGTTGAATAGTAAGTCCTTTGTTTATAGATTTTAAAATGTATCTACACTGCCTGAGTACATTGTTGAAATATAATTTGTTTTTTATCTTTAATTAAGTTTTTTGTAACATTAAAAATATATGTATCGTTCAAAAAAATCGTTTTTAAGAAGTTTCTTTATCGATGTTTAATTGTTAATACTCAGTCAGTAATTAATCTTTCATCCCTTCGAGTCCCCACAGGACTAAAATGAAAAACGCAACACAACGAGTATTATCGCCTCTAGTCAAATAGCGATTACCTGGTAAATTTCATCGATTTTATAAAGGGCGACTTTATATTTGGATAATATCCGTAATAACTGCAAAACCGATAGGAAAAATGAAATCTAGATTGTAAGATAATTAATTGCGTGTAAAACAAAACTCAAGGCATTTAACGATACTTACATTTTTTTACGAAAATAATGGAAGTTGTCGGCTTTGACTTATTATAATAAAGAAAACTGTAAAAACGAAATCTTACATAAATATAATAAAGTAACGTATAAACAAAACGGAAGAAAACGTATTAAGAGTCAAAAAATCAGTGGTTTACTCTAAATCTTTGACAAACCATTTAAAAGCGAACAGAAAAGAAAAAAAGAATATAAAAACAGGTCTCACGCTTGGAAGCTATGAAAATCTATACATACTGAGTGTTTTATTATCGGATTGAAATATTACAATGATACCTATGAATATAGATGGTTTTTCATTATTATATTATAGATGTTACTTAATAATATATTTACAAATAATTAATCAAATTATGAAGTTCTCATTTACCTTCTCCTTAATAATATTTCGAATAGTTTTTCATTCACGTAGTAACCAATAATAAATCGTACAGTTTCAAATAAATTTGATTTACAATAATTAATTCACTAATAAATATTTTTTTTACAATTATTTACATAATTTTGACAAAATTAAAAATACAAACATACAATAAAACTTGCTAATATTTTATTTTTACGCACTAATTAATACTTTTTATATGAAAAACAATGTTATCTTATCAATAATATTAGTTTACATATACGTTATAGAATTAATATTGTATAAATCTGTTGATGGCATTTAAATAGCCCTACTTTAATACTACTTGATGACTATGATTACACACTGCTAATTAAGTTTCAAACATCCATTTTTTTATTTTGAATACTACTACTAACTACTTTTGCTTAGTTTTTGATTAAATATCATAGTTTGTCCCTTAAAAAAAGTTTGATAATTTTATGATGTAAGGGAATTGAGATTTACAAAATTAAATTAAATCCATTTATTACACAAAAATACGTATAAAATCAAAAAATTTTTGCACTCTCAGCAATCCCATAATTTTTAAATTAGTAGATCATTTTTTAAATATTTTTGTAAAATACAATTCTGAGAAAAACATTAATTCTACGTTGCACTTCTTGAAAAGTTTTATGAATTTAAAAAATATAAAAAGATAAATTAATAAGATCAATTTCTATTCTAACAAAACATCTGCCTAAAATATCTTACAACATTTTAGATATTTCACAATCATTTCTTACTTTTAGTATATTACCCTTTTTATAACAGGAACATTGAAACTTAATTATAATTAAGAAAAAAATTTGTCCAAGTATTTTAGGATTATAACATTGTTAGCACAATGTCAAAAAGATATAATAAATATATTTTTTTTAATTTACAAATATTTCAAGATCTTCCGTACTGATTCTAGTTTTCTTAGAGCAAAGCGTGACGGTAACTTAGTATAATTCCCTCCACCGCCGTATTTGGGGTTATTTCGAAGCGAATTTTCAGTTTTTCAAAGGGAAGTAATAATTTTCATTTTACTAATTTAGTTAAAGGAGGAAATTTTTTGAGAAACTTTGCAGTGTTACTTGCATTATAACACGGTCGTCGTTCTTGACTTGAGCCAAAGATCAACGAATTTAATGGTTATTTACTGCACCCTAACTCAACAATGTTCAAAAATCAAACATTTGAATATGATTTTGAAAACACCTTGGAGATAAACACGGAAGGCCGACGTCAAATTATATATAACTATTACAGTTATATTATTGTTTCTTCTTTGCTTCCCTAATAAGATAATCGTCTGACCGTTGCACTAAATATACCTATAATTTACATGAAAGCATTGATTTATAATTAATAACTAATTACTTTCATTTCTTCCTGCACTTCCGAAAGATAAAATAAAACGTTTTTGTAAGAAATCTTTAAAACAATATAATTTATTGTTTATTATCGTTTTTTCTGCATTATTTTTGTAAAGAGTAAAAAAATTTTTTCCCTAAGACCTCTCAACGTTATTGACCAAACGAAAGCATCAATTAGCCAAACAGTCCTATAAACGCCTTCTACTTGTCTCTATTAGCAGCGACAGTGAAGGTAAACGGGTTGCCATTGAGAATAACTACGGGGGTGGCGGGAGTCGGCAGATACGAGGAGCTCCGATGATGGGCCATCACGAGCTCCTTGGTGTTCTTTTCGGGCTTCATGAGGACAATGTAAACCTTCGGAAAGAAGAGACAGGCGAGCTGGACGAAGGCGCTAAGGGACAGAGACAGCGCCAGAGTGACGACGCGTATAGCGTTACTCGTGGAAGCCAGGTAAAGGGGCACGAACGCCAGCCAGAGTATCATCGTCGTGTAGTTCGTGAAGGCGATGTACCGGGTCTCGTTGAAGCCTTCGGGACATTTCCGGGTTTTCACGGCGTAAACCGTGCAGACCACTGAGATGTGAAAAAAAATTTTTTAAATTAAGATCTGCTATTATTTAAAGCGTTTAAAATACTTTAATTTTTGAAAAATTAAAAGAAGAATCTTTGGTAACATTTTATATTTACAATCGATACATCAAACTTGGCAAAAAGAACACTTTCAAATTCGAAATAGATTTTTAATTATTACCGATCAAGATGAAGGGGTAAATCAGTCCGATCATGTAGGATCGATCGTCGAACCCTTGGCAAATCCGCAGCCGCGTATCTCTCGTTGGAAAAGCGTGGGTTACGGCAGGTGGCGCCTTCAGTAGCCAAGCGCCGTTTATCAGAACCTCGATGAAGATCAGAATGCTGGTTATTATCAACTGAGACTTTGGACTCGTATACCTACAACAGATATAAACAATATATTTGCAGACTTGCACTGAATCATACGAGTAACGTGTGAAATTTAAGAAGTGAAAAACTGTCATGTTCTCATGGAACAAGATTTAATTAAATCAATCTTTAATCAAAAGTTATCTTATTGCGCAAAAAAGAATTAGCGCTCACTTTTTTTTAGCAAATATGCTAAATGTCTTGACCGGGTTTACTTACAAAAAAAACAGCCAACAAAAATATATCCCTCTCTCCTGTTTGCTCGATTTGAATTTCAAAAACATAAAGATTTTTCCCGCAGCTGGGCAACGACCGGCCCCTCCAGCGAGCCCGAAAGCGCGCAGAGAGACGACAGGTCCGCTAACGAATTCGCTGCAGCGAGGGGAAAGAGGCTTTCGGGGGGCAGAAACAATGTACACGTACCTCGGTTTATGCGGGCTGTTGGTCGCATTGTTGAATATGCGGTGGATCCTGTTGGTCTTGGTGACGAGGGCCGCGTAGCACAGCGTGTAGCAGAGGCCAATTCCGAATCTGGTTATTGCGCAAGTTTGAGTATTGGGTCTCGCGATAATGGCGAACGTCATCACGAAGGAGGCGAGAGTGCCGAGGAGCAGCAGCGAGGACAGCTCGCGGCCCGAGGCTTTTATTATCGGGGTGTCGCTGTACACCCAGAACACGCACAGGACGATGATCGTTAGGAAGATTCCTGTAAATATGCGAGGGAAGTTAACTTTGATTACCCAAGCCGTTGAATTGCTAATTGGGCGTAAATACGCGTTTAAGACCGCGAGAGAGTTCTATAACTGCTGGTTAGTCGGTTTTGCTTTCAAAAAGCGCTAATCGAGTCGAATGAGTTTGCAGTTTCTATTTCATATTTTTTTTTAAGCGGTCGTTTCATTAAACTGGAAATTCAAGTACGGAAGTCCTAGACTGGGAAAAAGATTGTTGTAGGAAGTAATTTAGTATGAAATTTCAAAAATAAAACTTGGCGCAGCTGCTGACGTTTAAACTTTTTCATCAGCTCCCATAAGAATTATAGCCCTGAAAAGTTTTTTGAAGCCTCGCACGAAGAACATGCATTCAAGATTTTCAGACAATTTCCAACAAGAAATGTTTATATTGCTTGTATATATAAAATTTAAGTTTGTCAATATTTACATTACATAAAAATATTTATTGAAATAAAAAATAAATAAATAAAGATTAAATAAAAAATTTATCAAAAATTCTGTTTTATTACAGTATTTTGAAATATTAAAATATATTAAAAATTTTCTTTTGATGAATATGCAATGTATAATTTAAATTTTCAAATTTTAGAATATTAATCTTATAACATGATGAACTGGCAGCGTTTAAAGCTCGATTTTATTCATTACTCACAGTACGCGAACGACAAATGCTATAATTTCCTGTTAAGGATTCTCGATATTAATTATTTGTATATATTAATTGCAGAAAACTAATCAACTGTGTATACTGCATATACTTGGTTAATATTGGCATCAAAGTATAGATTCGCAAACGATTACTTTGCAAATCAAATTTGCAAAGTTCGTAACATTGATATTCAATATTTATAAATAAGTATTAACCCGCGTGGATATTTATTAAGAAAGAACAATATGTATAGTAGATATTGATCTACTATCAACGAGGATGTATACTGTATACCGTACAATCCGCAATGATGAACTCTTGTGAATGTTATCTATTCACAAGTATTCTACCGTGTATATTGTACTTCAGTGTTTTTAATAAAAGACCTGGCCTACGATTAGCGAAACACTACGAATATCTGTTCACAAATAAAACAAACCGTAAATAATGATTATACATTTATAAAGTTTATCATACCTGTAAATAAATATTTTCCATGAATAATGTGTATTATCAAAGTTAATTTTATTTTCTAAATTAAAAAAATATAAAGAAGTTTACTAAGAACATTAATTTCCCAATGATAAATGCAAGAGTAGCTCTAATAATTTCCCAATCTCACTGCGTAGGATTAATGTAAGTACAGTACGTCATCATGGACCTGATGAGCGCAAACAGCATATAATCAAAGTATTAATTAGTCTTAGCAAACGATAGAACATATTGCATTTCAGCTGCAATTCGCGATCGGTCGCCAGTATAATGAATATCGGATTCGATCCGATCATAAACAGAGACCTTTAGTTCGCAACTTGCAAACCTCTTCATCGGCTCTCAATAGCAAAAAGTGGATGCCAAGTAAAAACTAATTGCAATTGAAAATAATAAATAGACCTAAAACAATATAGCGACTTTCCACGTTTAAAGAAAAAAAACTTGATTGATTATAATATTAAAAGTTCTGAAATCTGTCAAAGGCTCGTCGTAATCGAGCAACTCCCAAAATCCTCCCCTAATCCAACTTAGTCGAGTTAGTCGCCAATGCAAATGAAAGCAAAGCCACCAATAACACGTACCGATTGCGGCGACGGCCATGGCGGTGGCCGCCCAGGGGCTGGTATAATCGATGAACTCCTCGGGAATGGCCGAGCAGAAGGTCTTGTCCTCGGTGGGCCTGGTGCCCCACTCGCAGTCCTCGCATCTGTGGTCGTCGAGCTTGAACTGGTAGAGGCCGCAGTTCCGGCAGCGCCAGCAGCAGGGGTCCTGCTTCTCGCGCACCTTCACCTGGCTCGGGCCGCAGGGGCTCGCGCAGGTCGAGTTCGGGAAGAAGCGACGGCCGCCCTCCTCCTCGCTCCGGTACTTCATTACGCGCGGGTCCAGGTGCAGTACCGGGCTGCCGTTCTCGCTTTCTGAACGGTTTTTCCAAGTGGAACATTATTCGGCGGGGAAGAAGGTACAGAGGGTAGGGAAGGAAGAAGTGTATTTTAGAGGTTGCACGATTTAAGCCTTGCAAAGTCTCTCGTTATTGACTCGAATATTTTTAAAGATTGATAAAATGTCAACGGGATATCGAACCTTTTTGTGGAATCTTTCCTTTTTGGAAAATGTCGGTCCAGTCAAAATGCTTCGTTTTTCAACGGATTCAAGCAAAACTGATCTTTTTCGCAATTATATACTTGGAATTTGAAAAACAATTACAAATAATTACTTTATTTCCCAAATATTAAAATATTAACATTAAAAAGAAAACTGTCTCTGAGCATGACGTATTTATGTACGCAAACGCGTAGGAAAGATCCTACCTATACCGCGATCAATCAATCAAATCAAATCCTATTGATACGTACAATATTGCTACCAAGCCTAGACGTGTTTTCGTCGGAATAAATATTTTTCTCAAGATATCTCCTTTCCCTTTTTCATTAAATCATGCGAGATTTATAGATTCCTCAATTCAAAACCTATATATATATATATTGTACAGCATTCAAATGACTTACCTCCCATCGAATATCGAGCGGTGCCGCGCGCATAAAATGTATGAGGCGGGAAAGAATTGTTACGTTATATAACGCGGCGGCGGGCTCGAGATTTAAATTGAAATTTGAAATAAAAGAAAAAAAAGGGGTGGGGGAGGGGGGGTGGAAACATGCGCCAACTCACGTGTATAATTTCCAACAACGTGCCAGCGGTAGAATCCGTCGGCACCTCTCTGATAATTCAAAATCGAATATCTCGGCGGTCCATCGACGCCGTTCACGAATCTGAATTTGTTGCCAGCTTCGTCTGCAATCAGTTTTATTCATTCTCATTCGAGCGCCTCGCTTGTTCTTGCGCGGCGGCTCTACGAGCGATTATAAAAAATTTTATCGAAACAAGAGGCGAAAATATACATCTCCCATATTTCTCCCAAACCACAAGCTCGTCCAAAAGCTCGCGCGTTTCGTGTACCGGGCAAAAAAAGGCAAATAATTCCGCGGCGAAGCCGCATAACGAACCTTTGAAGGAGACGTTGGCTAAATACTTGGCGAGCACGGCGCCGTCGATGTGCTCGAGCGCCGGGCACATTCCCCTGTGATTTTTCCCGCAACTGTCGACAAACATGTCGTGGAGGGCGTAAGCGACGGAGTAGACCGCGTCCCGCACGAAGTGGACGAACTTTTGCTGCTTGTAGCCCGTCTCCCGGGCGATTTTTTGCAGAGTGCCGTCCGTGCAAGCGCCGTCTTTTTTGCTGTGCATCTGGAATGCAAAGTCGAATGAGGACGCGGGCATTGCCGGTGTTTCGAATCTTTTTCGTTTTTTTTTTCGATTAAAAGGAAATGGAATGTTGTTCTCAAAGTATTTGCGTTTTTTTTTTTGTTACTCTTGCAGGGTCAGATTGAGTTTCCATTGACGTAGAAAGGAAAATTTTTTTCTAATATAAAGATATTATATTTAGTTCCAATCTGACAAACTTTCATTAACAACACGGATCGAAATTCTTCAACGCGACAGCCTCGTTTCCTGTCTTACATAATTATCTTTAATAAAAACACAATTTCCTTAATCGATTAATCACTCCGCGGTCTGTATCTAATTTTCATAAACGACGAGCGTTCCATATTTACGACCGCGCGTCAAAGCTCCTTCTTTAAAAAATCCAATATCGTAATTTAACTTTGTACGCGGCCATATCTTTTTACGACCCTGTTTACCACGATATAATTGTTCCCTCTCAACAACAGAATTGCAATTTTCATTCAATCGAAAAACTACGAAAAGTCTAAAAATCTATTTTTTTTTTTTTTTTTTAAGTAAACCCCGTCAAAAATGTAAAAAAAATGAACGAAACCTCATCGTAATCCTCCAGCGCGTCGAGGTCGGCGGTGGCGTTGTCCTCCCTGCAGCGATGGTACTCCATCCAGAACTCGCGGAACCACGGGTCGACGCGCTCGTGGCTCAGGTTCAGCTTGGTGAAGTACTCGTCGAAGCCGGACATGTGACGGGACAGGGGCTGCACCGCCAGGGCGCCCTCGAGCACGACCTCCTCGGGCTCCTTCCGCTGTCCCGGATTGAGGAAGTTGCGGTGGTTGCTCGTCGACCAGGCGTCGCTGCCGATCCAGACGAAGCGCGTGCCCACCCCCAGCCTGCGCGCCGCGTCCATCACGTGCAGGGTCGTCACCTTCTCCGCGAATATCACCACCACTTTTGGCCGCAGAAGGAAGAGAGGTCGTTTAGCTGGGCGAACGGGGCTGTTCGGGGAGATTTTTTTTTTCTTTTTTGCTCTCGGCGCGATTTTGCACGTATACAAGAGTTTCGGGGTAAATAAGGGATGGAAATATTATTTTACGTAACGTAAAACACGGAATATTTCGTTGGATTTAAAACTCTTTGGCATAAAAAAGAATGATTCACTAGATTGCATCGTATGCGAAAGGGTAAATACTTTTTTATAAAGCACAGAAAATGCAAATATTTGATATTCTTGGTTTTTCTGTGAAATAAAATTCACGTAAAAGAAGGTAAATTCTTTTATAACGTTTCGGCGACGCTCACTTTTTTAAAAAATAAGTTCGCTATTAATCCAACTCACAGTTTATATACGAAACTTTTATACGTTCATTCAATAAATTGCCGTTGCTTTTACTACCGTAAAAATAAAGGGTCTACAGAGTGTTACATAAAAATAAATGTCTATTAGATTTTGCTGTATGGACCATAAAAACTGTGTTAAAGTTTCATTTAAACCGATAAATTGTTTGAAAAATAATTTTTGCTAAAAATGCGTGTCACTTGTTTGTTAATTGATGCATAAAAACCTTTTTCACCTGCAGTTACCTCAAAATTTCAATTTGCAATTAAAATTGCAAAAGAAAGTATTGATAAAATAAACAAATTGTTATGCAGCAGGTTATTTTTTTTTTTTTTTGCAGAAAGACGGGAATAATGAAGAAAAACTTACGGCTGCTGAAAAATAAATTTCAACTGAGCCGGAGTTACTCTAATAACTTTTGCGAAACAGACGGTGAAAAATGAATCTACTACCTGAATTAACGAGATAAAAAAAAAAAAATTAAATGTCGAAAAAAGCGACTCCGTATAAAAACTTGCGTGATATGCTTTTGAAACGGTGTAATATGTTATAAGTATTAAAAGTCTCATGAATCTTTTAGCAAATTTTAAGAGACTTAAAGCGTTACGATAGGAAAAAGAAGATTTAGAAGTTATTTCAACTTAATACCGTTAGACAGGCTCAGGAATTTATGTTAAATTTATGTGTACTCCTTATAATCTACCTCTTTATAAATTACGTTCAACAGAAAATTATTCAATGCTATCATCATCTAGAAAAGTATCTTTATTACTGGGGGATTTGATTTAAAAAATAAAAATGTACTTATATTATTACAATAATTCATAAAACTTGATACAAATATTTGGAGTACCTTGTACATTTTCGGAAAACAAAATATTAAATCTTTGCACATACAGACAATTTCTTTACTAAAAAACTGTAATCATTTAATGACCGCAACTTCTGAATTGGGTCTTCCGCTATCGTCGATGAATTTCCTATTAAGTACATAATGTCAAAAATAAAGTTATTCACAAAATTTGTTCTTTCATAATACGATCCAATGAACTTCAGTAGACTGTAATTTTAAATGCATATTGACATTTCTCGTGCATAATTTAACTTTCCCAATTCGTCATTAATTGAAAACAAATGCAAATGTACATTTTTAGAATTAGAACAAGAAATTATTCTATAAATAAACAAAATTGCCGGGTTATTTACAAAAATATATTTAGGCATTACACTTTATAAAGTCAACGTCCTTATTTTAATTCCGCCTTCCGATTTATAATAAGAAGAATAAACTTGACGAAAATCCGATCACGATTTTTATTTAACCAAGTAAAAATATAAGAACATTAATCTTCTTGAATCTAATTCCCTCTATTTTTACCTCCTGAAAAATTTACATTTGTCGAAATCGACGCAAAGCTACAAATTTACACAAATCAAATTTACTTTTATTATCTTCAAACAGAAATCTCGAGCCGGGGAAACAGTTCGCCCGTGCGAATGAAAGAAAGATAAACGACGAAATCAAGAGCCAGAAAATAAAACGAACGACGGACTTAAGGCACGCCGGAGCTCGTAAAGGAATGCGACTAAAAAAACAAAGGAAAGGGATCTTCTCTAATGTTAAATCAATGGACTCTCGCTTAGTAATAGTTTTTCCGTCTCCCCCCGTCCGCACTGCTTCTCCGTCGCTCTCTCGACTTGGCGCGCAATTAATCTCTATTAAGCGGGATATTATACCACCGCGAGCGAGGTAATTATGTTTGGCGACCGCGAGAATTTACGTTTTATACACCGGAGTTCTAATATAAAATCCGCGCGGGAGCAAGCGTTTATCAAAGTTAATTAGCCCAAGTTCGTTCGCGCATCGCTAATTTACCTCGAAAGCGCATTTAATATACCAAGTACTTTAATTACAGTTCGAAATATTTGAAGCTTTTAAATCACCCGCGGAAAGGCAGGCGGTTTTGCAGTGTTTCTAATTTAAATCGCAAAAGGTTCCGCGGAGTCATTAAATCGCAATTACCGCGGGTGTTCCTTAGAAACAAGCCAAGAGCGAGGCTGCGTACCGACTGCACATCAAGCGCCCCGATGCCGGGAGTGCAGCATGGACCGAGAGGGCGCGGGGCGAAAATTAGTTTGCGAAGCGCGGCGGGCAGCCGAATATATATATATATATATATATATGTGTGTGTGTGTGTATACGTACCTCGGACCTCGGTTTTATTGGCAATGGTGCGAATGACGTTGTCGTAGTCCTCCGGCTGGAAGCGTTCCTTATCGATGCGCTGCGGCGCGCTGAAGCATATGGAGTACTTGCTCGCAAGGGAGACCAGGGTCTCGTAGCCGTGGTTCCCGTACTCCGTGTCCGAGTAAATCACCGACACGTACGTCCACTCGAACTGCCTGACGGAGAGGGAGAGAGAGCAAGTCGGGATCGTCGGTCAAAGGGGATTCGCTCTGATTAAGCTTCTTTATTCGCGGGCCATTCGTTTGTGCACACCAGGAGTTTTGATCTTCTAGTTTTGGAGTGTCATCGATACGGACGTTAAAATATTGACTCGGTGAGAAAAATTTAGCGGTCGCTCATCGCGGAAGGGCGAATCGTTGAAAGACAGTTAGCCGCGGGGCCGAGTGCAACACAGATCAAAATTTGAAACGACGCGGCAGGGTTCGGCTAATTGACCCGCTTTCTGCTTCTTCTCGCGGCAGTGAAAGAGAAAATTGAGCTGATAAATTGGAGCCGTTTTTATCGGGCCGCTAAGGCTGCGGGTCGTATGTGTATTTCTATAAAGCTGCGGTGTGAAAACGATACTCGTTCGCGTTTCGGAATTAATTCGGCGAATGCTTTTTAATTATTATCCAATTAAAAGTGAAAATTTACTTTTATTATAATTTCCGAGATACTTGTACAATTTTATTTCGCGAACACTTACGAAGAAATTTTATTATTTATTTTTCTACAAAATACTATAAATAATCAATTATTACCACTTGACTTCCAGCCAATGAAACGAAAGCGAGCCAATAACTGCAGCCGTACAGGCAATGAACAATTTCGAAAAAGATGAAACTAACGTTTTTAATGAAAAAAAGTATAAAGGACGGAAAGGAGCAAAACAGAAGGAGAGCGCTGGACAGAGGGGAAGGGGGAAGAAAAGCAGGCACCGCTAGAAAATGAAAGCAATTTACTTGAGAATCTCGAGCATCGCGTGAGCCTGATTGACGTCGCTCGGCACGGTCCTGAAGAAGTGCGGGAAGCGCTCCTTGCTGCTCAGGGACGGCGTCGTGGCCATGTAGGAGATCTGCGGCACCGAGAACAGCCTCAGCATCGACGCCACCTGCAGCACGACCGGCGACGAAAAAAGGAAAAAAAAAAAAAAAAGTAACAGAGAGAATTGAAGCCTCGAGGAAAAACGGCTGCTCCGTCTCGATCGAGACAGAAGTGGGTCGGCCGCCCCGGCTTGCAGCTTTGCGGGAGTATCAGTCTGTTTGTCAAAAGTAATAAGCGCTTTCTATTATTCGAGGTAAGTTGAGTCGCTCTTTAGATCCGGACTGCTTCAATTTTTCGCGAAGGAGATTGCGCTTGTTTTTTTCGAGGCTTGAGAAATGCCATTGAAATGAATCCGTTCCTTTTATATTGTTATGCGGCACGCGTAGAATTTTTCTCGTAAAATGAAGTAAATTTTTTTAATTTTGCCGCGTCGTCCATCCCGTCAAAAAATATTTTACTGATTTAAATAATTATTCAATCAATAATTTTTGTGCAGCGAACAAAATTTTTTTATGAACCTTTGTTTATATGCAGCAAAAACTTTTGTGAACTTTTCCCGCTCGTTTTATAATATTACAAAAGAGTGTAAATTCTCGTTTATTTAACAAAAAAAAAAACGCTCGTTTCTCACGCAGTAGTTCAACTCCAGAAATAATTTAAAACAAACATTAATCATCGCCCAACAACTTGCGAGCGTTGTTATTATGAAGCTTTACTGAAAAATGCAGAAAAGCACGCGTAATAATCAGAAAAACACACGCGATCTCAATTAAAAGGCTGGAACTCCCCATTTCCGCTCCCCAGCCGATCCCCCCCCAGTGAGCGGAAAGTCGCGCATATCGACGAATGAAAGAGAACGAGCTTCAGCGACGCGACACCGCCGATAGAGTTAATCGGCGCCCTCTCTCTCTCTCTCTCTCTCTCTCTTTCGATACGTAATCAGCGACAGCGCCGAGAACACATCCCCGAGACACTGCGCACTTGTCCGGAGGGCTTTAATGGAGGCCAATGAAGGCGCGGGGCGTCAATTTCCGAGTCGGTCGCGCGGCGTGCACCGGCGGCCGCGCGATATTGGGCTCAGCGCCTGACGGATCGCCGGAGTTAAGATCTAGTTTGGAACCTAATTAAGACCGAGGGGAAGAGAGAGTGAGAGAGCCGGTAGTTTTCCCTTCTCTTCTACGTCGGCGCCGGAAACGGAGCGCGCGCTGGAAATCACGCGCTTTGTTTCTCTCGGATCGTTAGCGACGCGCCGCGCGGCAATTGTGCCTGGATCTCGGCTTTCGTAAACATTTTATTTGTCGAAGCCGCTTCCGTGTAGCTGCATTCGTCCTGAATTTTATTAAGTTTTATTGCGAAAAGAAAATGGGAAAATACGTTAGTTGTACGAAGAATATAAGCTCGATTAGCAAATTTATTGGCAATACTAATAAACTCGTTATATTGCTTGCATTACTACGTACTCGGTGTTCCTTTATCCTGGAACGAGCCTCGAAAGTGCCATTTTCATTAGCTTATTACGTGTATAATGAGACCTAAGCGAGGATCTACGTTACTAACAATTTGCTTCAACAGTAGTTTTAAGTTAGAATGCCAAAATGCAAGCTGCACATCAAATACAAAAAATGACAGCAAATCTTCGAAAACTTTGTTCGAAACAATCCGGCGGTGAAGTCTAATTTCTTAAAATGCGTCCCGAATTCGCTTAACCAGGGAACGGAGTAATTATGCCATAATTAAATGCATGCTGCATTCGGTACTTTACCTGCAAAGTAACGGAACTCGATTGTGCCGCCAAAACCGCCACCACTCTATCGAAACCGCCTCTCAGAAACTTTGGCACACTACCATCCAAGCACTGAAACTCCGTTTTGTGATACTCGTTCACGTGAGCGATGAAACCTGCACAGTGCGCAATTATTCCGGGTGGAATTGACTATTACGAAATTTCTTTCGGTTATACACAAATCAATTTCGAGCTCTAAAACTATAAATATTTAATCCCCGTTGTAAAATCGAATCTAAGCACCTTCCCGAATAATTTCAATAACATAATCATTTTTTAAGTATAGAATAAAAATTTAATGAATTAAACGGATTGAAATTATTGCATGCAGGTAATATAACACGAACAATCGTAACGAATTTACGGTTTAAAATTAATAACAATTTTTTTATGCTAAAGAGATAAACGCCATTTGCGAATGTTCGAAATATGGAAATCCGCCGTCATCCAGAGAAACCAACCTTTTACGAAATTGAGAGCTTGTTCGAGGGCGTAATTCGGATTATCGCAGGAATCGAACGCCAGCACGCCCAGTTTTATGCCAGGTAGAATATTAGGATCATCATTAATTTGATTGACCGTGTACAGCATGGCTTCCAACGGTTGAATTCCATCCTCCAACTGCGGGCACAAATTGAACGATAAAAACGGATGAATTTTTGGTCTTTCCCGCCTGGGCCCGACGGCGGGTTTTAATTGATTTTTAAATGCAATAAATTTAGCTCTCGGCGCGGTGCGCTCATTTTTTTTTTGCGGAGCGAGTCTTTAAAACCGGTTGATTTTTATTAAAATGGTGGAATTACATTTTGGCGAATAAGAGAAAAGTGCAAAGAGCCTTAAAAGTTTCTGCTTCACCGAGCGCACATTTTCCTAAACTAAATTTGTAGAGAATTCTTTTTTACTATTTTCAATATCGACCCCATAAAATGTAAGAAAAGTCTAATTTTATTACATTCATCGTAAACGTAAAAGCATGTAAAATCTATATTAACTGCATTTATTTACTTACTTGTATTTTACCGCAATTTTCAGCGCCTAAACCCTTTCTATGCACAGGGAAAAGTCCACCTAAAATTATATCTCCAGAGATATTGACAAAGATTCTCGCTTCGATCAAACTCCATGAAGTGATGATCAGCAAGCCGAAGGTCAGCATTTTCTACTAATATTAGTAATAGAATTACAAAAGCAATCGACTTGTTTCATTAAGCGCTTTTATTATTATTATAGTGGTTTAATAATGTGGGGTTGTTTAAAATCTTATTACAGATGAATCTCTCATTTAATATTTTTAACACAAAATACATAAACTGATAAAAATTGAACGGGATTTGTAAGTATTAATTAAAATTTAAGTATATGTATTGAACTTGGGAGTGGTCTTTTACACGGATTATTGCCAATTTATTATTAATATAAAATTATATAGATGAAAGATACAACGAATAAAATATTAATTAACATCATAAATTAAATTTATGAAAAAAAAGACAGGTTAAAAATAAATGTATGAGAAATGTCCCTTGAACTACATAATTGAATCATACAATTTAATCGCAAGCCAATGTGTCTTTTTTTTTAAATAAAACATTTGCAAATTCCGCTCTTCATTTCCTACGAGCGTGGGAATTATTCGTTATCTCTGTTTGTAAAGAAACCGCGGTAAATTGACGACATAACCGATAGTGGAAACAATGAAAAATCTCGATTCGATGTTTAATTTAGCAGATAAAACGACGAATTCAATAAAATGATACGTCATGATTTTCAGCAAAGCTTTCACATTATCGTGTGGCTTTTCATGTAAGGATATAACTGACATCTGTTGCTGACATCGGTTAAAAGTGTCCCATGGATTTCTCGCTCGACACGTTTTGGACAAATAAAAATCGCAACCGGGTTTCTCGAAAATTCTTTCAATTTCTTTCTAAGATTGTAAATGGTTGAAGTTTTAAAAAACTCAAAATTTTCAGTATATAAACTTTTAAAGTTATTTTCCGGAAAACTCGTTAAAATTAAGACCTAATTACGTCTATTAAAACTGAAATGAAACGTTAATAGCATTAAGCATTACTAATTAAACTTCCCTTAAAATTTCGAGAGACTTTATAATTTAGTCAATTAGGAGAATTTAAATTAAAATAATTTAAATTTAATATAAAAGTACATCGGCAAAATAAAATTTTCATTTTCTATATTTACTCGCAAATTAATGAATTTCACCTCCCAAATTACCCTGATTTCTTACGTGTAAAAATGATTGACGGCTGGTGCAAGTCTCTTTCCTAGCTTTATTCACTCATCACGAGTTCCACTTCTTCAAATATATGCCGAACCATCTCAAACGTTATTTGCAAACCATTAAAACAAAAATTCTTTATTTACCAAACCGAACCTCTCGCTCCACTTATAACTCTATAAAATCCTCGAGGCAAGACCGGAAAACAGCGGCGTGCAAGGCAACCGGCGTTGCGGCGCGAACTGACGCGCTCCTCCGTATAAGCCCCGGTCGGAGCGCCGCGAGCCTTGCGCACTGTGGCGGCCCGTCGCCGCGCGCTTCCTAAGCGTCCTTCCCTTTTCCCCGGCGATTTTTCATTACCTTTATAGCGTCGCCGGCGACGCCGACGCGTCCCTCCCCCGTCCCCGCGCGATGGTTATTAGAAAAAAAAAGAGGCTGGGAATTTACGCGGAGGGCGGTGCCCGCGCAAAGGGCTGTATTTGCTTTTTGTTCGGCATCGGCCGAATGCGGTTTTATTAATTTATCGAGGGGGGCTGCTGCAGCGGGGGATGTGCGCGCGCGGCGCGAGGGTGACGAATGCGTCCGCGCGCGCGGCGTCGGAGGAAAACAGGCAAAATTTCCCCGCGCCGACGTAATTCCGCGGCGAAATTGATCCGCGGCCGAGCGCTCGGGGAATATGAACTTTGATTCTGTTGATATGCCCGCGGTTCGGAAATTTTCATTTTCGAGGACTGGATATTGGATCGTTCAAGGGGATCTGATTGACAGCTTGTAAACGCGAGCTGCTTGTAAATTTTAAGCTGCAAATATGCGACCCGACGCAATTGCGGAATGCGATTGTATCGAGTGAAATGTGGAGATTGTAATTGAAAAATTATGTATTGCCCGATACTGTATATTTGCTAATTAAACTATTATAGAAGAATATGAGATTTAAAACACCTTCCATTTAGAATATAGCAGGCAAATATATACTCCTTTATTTTAAAATTTTATATATATGAATAATTTTAATTTAGTTTCTCGCAGCAGAATCATGATCTAGTTTTCTAAAATTCTAAAGACATAAGCATGATTTTTTTACGTTTCTAAATGCTAAAAAAATGCTAAGAACGAGTGAAATTTCAAAGCAATTATAAAAATATTCAAATTTTCCCAATTTTCGTTCTTGAACTTGCGACCAAAGCAAATCAAACAGTGAAACTCGCGAAGAACTAACCTTCTAACTGGATATGCGCCGACAAGAGGATGTCCCTGTACTCGTCTCGGTGGCTCTTGTGTGCATAGAATCAGGCGGTTGTGAAAGTTTCTGCAAGCTCGACCTCGAGCACTTGACACTGCTGACTTTGATAGGCATTGAACGTAATGAAGGGTACACATCTCGTGAATATTCAAAAATTACTTTGTGGCGCTCCGACTAACCAAACAGCATGCCGCGCGTATTAGCTCCCAAACTTTGCACGTCCTTTGCTGCTACTTTGCTCCTTGCCAACATATTAAGTGTAAGGACGAAAGGGAACTTTGGGTAGAATCAATTTTAAACTAAGATTTGCGAATGAATTTTTGTTGAACGTGTCTATTATTTTATAAAAGGATTTTTATAAAAATTTGAAATAAAAGTTTTTAAAAGAAAGTAAGCTTGTTGGAAAAATGCACTTGTTTTTGAACAATAAACAATAAATTCTTAATTGCTTTGAGCCTGCTTTCAAATTTCGAGTACTTTTATAGATTTTGTTTTGATTTTATGGTTATTTAAGTAAATTTTGAAAATTTTTAAATTTTAAATTTTCTATTTTGCCAAAAAATATATATTAAAACTTTATTTTTTGATAAAATTTTTGTCGTAAAGGTGTATTAAGAACCTGCTTGAAAATTTCAAGGAATTCTATCGGTTAGTTTCGATTTTGTTTTTTGAATTGATTTTCGAAAATTTTGAAAGTTTTTTTTACGATATTTTTAAACAGTCGTATCTTTCCGAAGATTTGCCACTTTAACTGATCCCAAATAGAAAATAATTCAAGACATCTGATGAACTAATGCACATCCTTTACAGGAACCTATCATGGTTATGCCATGTAATTTAGTGAGGAATTCGCAGTCTTATATGAACGAACTATAAAATTTTATTAACTTGCAAACTAACTGATAAATCATATAATACCGCCTAATTTAACAAGACACGTATAACGTATAATGTTAATTACGTTGGTAAATTTTAACTTAAATTTCACCTTTTAAATAAGATAATATTAATTGTTTCATAACATTCCATTTATAAAAATAAATTAATTGTTTTATTATTTCTATGTTCTCTATGAGAAAGCATTGTGCCAAAATCAGTTGGCAGCAATTAATTAAATTTAAACAATACTTCATTACTTCATGAAATAAACGTATAAAAATATCGATAAATTAATTAATTAATTATGAATCATATTAAATGGAATGTAATTCAGAAAATTCATAACGTGCAATTTCGGTTTATTACACCAAACATAATATTAGAATAGATTTTAAAATCTAATATTTGCACTTGTCAGTAAAATCCGCAATAAGGCTCATTCACGGAATTACAAGTGAAATTATACGTCATAAGTCCTTTAAAATGAAGTTTAATAATAAAGAAGAGGCTGTTTTAATCCGCACTAATAACGTACATATTAAACTTCAAAAATCTGAAGACAATTAAAAAGATAATAACAATAAATCAACCTTTGCCACCCGATGCAAAAATTTGTTTACCATTGGACCAGAATTACTGGTTTTTTATCTTGCATATCGATTGCTAAATTCGCAGCTAACGCTGACCTTAATTAAGTCAGGAATTGATAAACTCATATAAACTAGAACCACTTGATGTAGCCGCATCAAATATTGAATGAATCATACCAACTTGACAATTAGGATATTGAAAATTTATTCCAACTTTTTTGATATCTCTTATATGCATATTGAAGAAATCTCATTTAATTATTCTGTATTATATTTAAAAAACTATTTCTTTCTGAAGTACAAGTAATGAAAGCACAGGTCAAAGTTTAAGGCCAATTTATTGCAGGTCCTACAAGGATTACCCCTTTTTTTATCCCACGAAAATTAAGGTTTATGTTACAACTTCATTCGAGTTCGTAGGCGTTAAAAGAAAATTCAAAATTAAAACGAAGCTATCCGTCGAGCGTAAAAGTGCAGGAATTGCACCTTAATTTAACGGTCGACGTGCGCAACGTGTTGATCCACCAAACGAGTACATTTCGCCAAATTGGCCAACGAATTTTATTTCTTCAAGCGTAATAAATGCACGTTTTATCTTTCAGAAAAAATATATTAACCGTGTGTTGGGAGTTTAATATAGGAATTGATATACGACATTTTTCATAAAATCGTGCTTTAATTTAAACTACGAAAATTTCTTTGAAAATTGTTATTGGAAATCAAAATCTTAATGGAAAAATTTGTTAAAAGAAATGTAAATTTACTTCCTAACATCTTTTGAAAAAATTCAAACTTTTCACGGAAATTCAAAGGCCAGCCGAAGGAAAATGTAAAGTAAAGAAAGCACCGTCCACCAAAGCATTTACCTGAATTCCTCGTAGCTCGTCTACCATAAATAACTCCTTCAAGTCAAACTTTTAAAACTCCAAGCCTTTAAACCACACCGGACTCTGAAAATCCGTCTGCAAATAATTCACATAGAAGAAACTGCCCAAGGAAGGTAATCTTTACCGAGATTTTCAAAAAGCTATCATAAATGCTCCGTTCTCTTTACATAAATAGAGTTTTATCAAAAGCTAAGAAATGTTTTCTAAGAATTATTTACTACAAAAATCCTTTCCTTTACTGTAAAAAGCCCTCTCAATCAAATTTCGGATATTTTAACCAGATTAAAAGGAAACTAATCTTCATTTAGAAAGAGCGGAAAAGGTCGGCTACTTGCGCTCGCAAAAGGGTAAATGAAGCAGTACTCATCGAAGCGACAAGCGAAAAAAGGCGAGGCCAGCCAAAAATAAAAGAAAGCCAATCGGATCCGCGGGAGAGAGCTTTGCGCTCGAAAGCCTCGTCGTCACACACCGCACCCTCATGTACATAATCGATCACGGAGCGCCTCAAGTTTTCCTCTCTCTCCTTTACCGGCCCTCTCTCTCTCCCGCAATAATCCGATAGAGATTAGATAGGAGGCAATCGCGTAACCGCCGTATAAACAAGGAGCATGGATTGGAAGCGCCTGAATAAACGCGAGAGTCGAGCCGAGCCTCACGGGCGGCCGACGCAACGATATCGACGCATCGAACCCTTATTTGACTGATTTGCTTTTGTTTATGGTGTACATACAACGTTGCGCCCGCGGAAATCGCTTTTTCGACGGGAGCTTTCGGCTGCGGATCGTAAGGGGGGCACGCGACGTTCGGGAAAGTTCCAGGAAAAATTGACTCGCCTATATGTGGAAGTTAAAGATGTCGGTTTAAGCAAATATTTGCGCTTGTTATGCTCGGCCGCTGTTATTGCCGGGTTGTTCGTAAGCCTCTATTGTTGCTTGAGGAGATTGAATTAGTACTTTCGTGAAACGGCGAACGAATAATTACCCGGCTTTACGTTATTTGGGTGAAACAAGTTTTTTCCCATCCAATTTCTAAAGGATTTTAATATATTTTTGTATTATCGTAACTTTGTTGTCAATCGAGTGCACTATATTCATTGCTGATAAATATAAGAACAGTGAGAACAGTTATTGTCGGCCTAAAAAATGATTAAAATTTTTCAACTTTAAAAAACGTGCATGCAGGTATAAAAAATGAACATTTATTTAACATAACAAATTTTCTGATATATTGTTTATACATTTTTCTCTACATATATAAAATGAAATCGGAAATAATGTAAAATCTAATAGTCCGCTAATCTAATAATCCTGCACTGCGGAAGTTTCTCAATCCGGAACTTGTCTTCTTTTTACAGGCAAACCTGTCAGCGCACTGTGAAAAATCGATAAAATGGTCTGACTGAAAATTGCGTAACATAAAAATGAAGACTTTTTTATTAAAAATATTGATCAAACATTCGAGAAAATAATTATTACGATACTTTAATGTATTAAATAAATTTGAAAAAGGGCATCGGAATAACTTTCAATTTTTTTTTTATTAAATTTCGACGAAAACGCCATCAAAATATAAAAAAAATTCCATTCCAAAAATAATAATAATTCTTTACTAAAACACAATAACTAATAAATTCCTTATCCCCTTTATTTAAAACAACGAACAAAATTCGCTAATCCCCACCAATCGCAGTGAGGGCAAAATTTACTTTACCCGAAAGCGAGAGAACGCCGGGAGTTCTCCGTAGAACCGGAAATGAATGCCGAAACGAACGACGACGACAAAGCAGAGCAACGCCAGATAAAAGTAGCAACGCAATCGTTTCGAGGGAGCGAGACAACAGAGCCGCAAAGCCTCGGCACTATCGAGTCAGTCGACGCGCTACAATGAGACAAATGGGATTGGAAGGAGCGATGCGTTATAGTCGACTAGTGTCACCATCCGGTGAAAGAGGAGAAAGAGAGAGAGAGAGAGAGAGAAAGAAAACAAACGGTCGCTCCCTACGTAAGCATCTATAATAACAATTTGTATAAGTGACCGGCGAGGTGAACGAGGAGTTCCCGTCGGCGAAAATAGATGCCAAGTCGCGGTCTACGGTTAAAAATAGACGAATCTGCATGGATTTCATTGCGCAATGAGATTTATTGCGGAACGGTGAAAACAATGAACGCGAGTCGAGCGGTCACCTCTGCTGAAAAACTGTGGGATATATGAGAAATATATAGTTATATATTTTAATTGTAATTGTAATTGTTAAAGCTTATGAAATTTACAGTTTCAAACCGTTTTACTAACAGATAAATTGTTGGAGTGGTCGTGAATTAGAGAAATAAGTATACCTCTTTATCTATTTGTGGGCAATAGTAAAACCTGGTTTAAAGTACATAGTTCGAGATTTTCGTTGTTCTTATAATTTTTTGATAATTAAAGAAAATAATATTTAAATACTGGTAAAGTAATAGTAAAAAATTCTTCAATTTTAAACAGGGATGCAGTGTTTACAATTAACCAAAGGAACTAATCACGCGAATCAAATTTTTTAACAACTAAAATAAAGAAATTTTTATAAAATATGAAGTAAAGCATAAATGGTTATTTATATACAAACATCACATAAGTTCTTACTTCTGTCTGACCAGCACTAAATCATCCGATCGAAAACTTTATATCTAAATCCGTTAGAAAAAAGTTAATCTCCATAACCTTCGTTCATGACGTAAATTAAAGTGCATGAAGCAATTATTCCTGCAATTTTTATTGAATTATTATACAAATTCAAAAAAAAAAAAGGTTCAAACTCTGACATTAAACATGATTTCGAAAACGCTGGCCTAAACTAGTTTTGTTAAACATTATTTCATTAAGATGCACTCAAAAATCGCTCTGCGGAAGTGTTCAAGAGGACTCCCAACGACGTCAGTCAACCTAGAAACCCAAATAAATCGGCCTAACCAGTGCGCATTAACGAATAAAGAAAACCCTCAAAATCTAACGTACATAGCATGTCCAACTACTAAATACCGGCTAATAAAACTAAGCTCTAATTCAGAGTGCAGCCATTCTTTATAGCAACGAGAGAAAGAAGCCACTCGCGAGGAAGAGCAAGAGAGAGAGAGAGAGAGAGGGGGAACGGCAGTTCCACGCGACAATTTTCGACGATTGCAGTTACGTGGATTATATTCATCCCGAAGGAAGGGAATCCGCAATTATTCAATCACTGCTCGGCTGCTCGAGTGGCTATCCAGCTGCCCGACTCCCCCACGTGTGCCGCGCGCGTCTTTTTCTCCGTCTGTCGCGACAGATTCGATGCAGACTCGGGTCCACGCGCTTCTCCGCTCCGCAGCCTCTGCCTTCGCTTTGCGCGCCGAATTCTACGGCTGTAATTTGCGTATTTTTTTTTTTTTTTTTTTTTTTTGAAAAGTGCAGTGGTTTTTTGGATAATTAAGTTGGTTAAAACTGCAGAGTTTTCGATAGGCGAAGAGAGAGGGAGCGAGGGAAACGACAAGGTTTAAAGTACTTAATATTTTTAAACCTGGATAACTTTTTGAATTCCGTTCTTCCACCTACATTTGGTAAGTCTGATGAAAAATACATATTTATTCATTTTTGATAAATAAATGGTTTTTTTTTTAAAGCAATATTATTGAATATTCAATTTTCATTTCGATTTCAAGTGTACTAATGGCGCGGAAAAGAATTAAATTGTGAAGAAGGGAATCATCCTGATTACCCAAGAGTAATTGGATGTGATACTACTCATTTTGGACGACAATAAATATTTTTTATTCGACATTATTGACAACGTAAGTTAAAAAATGCTCCTAACCATTTTTGTTTGTTAGGCAATATTATAATATAATAGTCCAAATTATTAAAAACACACTTTTCTTCAGTTTTTCATTAAGATTAACGAAAATTTGCTTTACAATCAATAACGCATAATTTCGTGGAAATGGCATTTATTATTAAACAATTAATTACATTATTGAACTCTTTGTTTTTGAATTGTTTGCATTCATACATTAAATTACATTTTTCAATGTTTAAAACAAATAATATAATTCAAACTGGATAGGAAATAAAGTAAGCCACTGAACCCATAAGTTCTTGTTCAATTTAATAACATAATACAGTTGATTATCTTTGACATACAGTTCTAAATTTTGCTCCAATTGACGCCTCGACACTCGTAGAGTAGTAAAGGGTGATAACATGCATTCTGATTATTGGAATGATATCTTGTTATAGGTCATTCAATTTTGCTCGATAGAATTCGCTTATTGTCTCTACAGCTTTAAATTAAGCTAATAAGAAAATTACCAGAGTCGCAAGTCCTAAATTTTAATGAAACTTTAGGAAACGTTTTTATGCACAAATTAAATAAACGTGTCTCGGTATTTTTTCTGAATTTATAACTCTGGCAACATATATATGAGCATTGCTTCACCTAAGGAAATCGATCTCTGACGCGTGCATGTAATAATTAAATACCTAAAAGTGCTAGAAAAATCTGTAAAATGTAAAATGATTTCGTTAAAAATCAACGAAATTTTTTTAGTTATGTACGTGACCTTTCGAAAGAATAAGTTTTACTCTGAACTCTAGCTTGCTACTATCATATTACTTGCTACAGATTTGTCTAATACTTTCAGGTAACCAATTCAACCCTTTGAAGGCACCTACTTTATTTCATATATAAAAAACATTGTTTATAAAATTCCCTCAAAATACAGTAACGAAAGGCGTCGATGCCTTATCAATTGTTACAAACAAAAGCTATCCCGACTTTTGTATTAAATTAAAAAAAAAAAAAAAAAAGGACAAATTATAACATCGCCGCGCACTTCCGCTATATCTGTGCATTCACCTCCGCGCGCACTTTGCCCGCAGGGCGCGCGATCACTTCCGCGGATAATGGAGAACAATGGAAAGAAGCACTTCGACGTCATCGACGTGGTCGTCTTCACGGGGATGCTCGGCGTATCCGCCCTCGTCGGCGTTTATCAGGCCTTCAAATTGCGGAAGAACTCGAACGCCGTCAAGGAGTACCTCGTGGGAGGGCAGAAGATGTCCATATTCCCTATAAGCATGTCGCTCATAGCCAGGTAAGCTGGAAATCGACTCGTTTGTTCTCGTGATTAAGCGAGGTCTGGGAAACAATTGCGGATGTTTATGTGCGACTTTATATTATTCGCGGTATACGTGGAAATTCCTTTGTTTCCGAGGAAAAAAATACTTTGCTCTTTGAGTTAGCTGTGTGCTACTTTGGCTTGAAAATTGTAACGGTGCCTAAACTACAAAATTGAGAAATTATTAGTCTTTCAAACAAATTTTTCTCAAGAGTCCTCGGCTTATTTTCGTTTCGTCAACGATTTCACATCGGTCGAAAAGATTATTGACGCGAAGAAATAACTAATGCTTTAATGCACGATTAAACCTTTGTTACAGTTACATTTCAGGCATAGCGATATTAGGACTTCCAGCGGAAATGTACGTCTACGGAACCCAATTATGGTGCGTCGTAATAGCCGACTGCTTGGTCTCCTTGACCATGGCCTTCGTTTACCTTCCGGTCTTTTACGGGCTGCAAATTACATCTTCTTACGAAGTACGCATTAAACCAACTTGACGATTATTACCAGTTAATTGCTAAAATTTTACCAAATCCTGACGATTCTCTTAATCCAATCCCTTTCTCTCCAGTATTTAGAGCTGAGGTTCAATCACGTAGTAAGACTGATAGGATCGACAATTTTTCTCCTTAAAATGGTAAGTCATCGCCTGATCAATTGTGGCAATTAAATTTTATATTTTCAAACCCTGCAACACGATTGCTACAATTCACACTCATCACCGTCACGCAAATTCACACGATACAAATGTATGCCTGTAAAAGAGCACTTAAGACGCCGCAGCGCCTAAATTTCTTGCCAGGCAGACAGCTTAGGACAATTTTCCACTTGTTACAGTTACTTTACATACCGCTAGTCATATACGTACCGGCGCTAGCGTTCAATCAAGTCACTGGTGTCAACTTGCACATGATAGCCTCATTAGTGTGCGCCGTCTGCATCTTTTACACGACTTTAGTAAGTTTCTCGTTTTGCTAAGATTTTTTTAATACTGGTAAAGTTTAAGCAGCCGTTTAATGTACGATAATTGATCGAGGCATTCGAGGGAGATGGAAAATTTTTGTGTGGCTTATAAAGCTTTTAAGATGATGAATATTACCAAAATGGAGCCTCTGTTTACAGAATTGACTTCTGTCCAATATGCTTTTAGGGTCGGTGTATCCACTTTGAGCATTTTGCTGCAATATAAAGTTTTTTGTTGTTTAAAAAGTGCATATAAAAAATTATTTAAACTTTACACAGAAAATATAATAATAATTCATTTATCGATTTGCATTTTATTTCGATTAAAATAAGCACTAAAGTAATGAAAAACAAAAAAAAAATTTTTGAATAAAAAATTTATTCGAAACTTTAAAAGCTGGCATTTTCGAATTAGCCGAGAGCTCATTTCTCCCGACAGTTGAAATTGCCTTCAATTATAGCTCGCGCTTCGGGTATTGTCATATCTCCCGTTTAAAAGTCAACTATTGTTATTCAGGGAGGTCTGAAGGCGGTGGTGTGGACTGATGCGATCCAGACAATCGTAATGTTCGGCGGAGTGATTGCAGTGGCAGTTCTCGGAACAGCTTCAGCCGGCGGCATTGCGGAGGTCTGGAAGCGAAATACCGACACTGGCAGAATCGAGTTTTTCAAGTAATAATTGCATTATTAGAGATTGAAATCCGCATGCGCTTCTCGTACTTGTGGTACACAATGCCTGCGACCTCCCCTCCCTATTTAGGTCAATTGTATGACTGTACAAAGGAATAATTGGTCCTGGAGTTTTTTTTTTTTTTTTTTAACCGCGCTTTAGTGTTAGTTATTTTTATAGTACGGTTTTTTACGGGTTTATTTTCTTGCGATGGTATTCGGATGCAATTCAAAACGAGATTTATTATTAATAACTATACTTGAATTAATTGTTTAATCAAAAAATAATATTTATGGGCTTACATATTATACGCATTTATGCTATTTGTACCTCGTTAAAACGGACTTGAAATAAACACTGTCTGCGTTTTGCTGATAAGTATAAAATTGAGCTTCCGCCGCAAACGGCAGTCAAACTTGGTTTGCCCGTAATTTTTCACCTTTAAGAAACGACGTATCAGATAAAATTCCCATCCAGCCTCCTCGATAATTTTCCACGATTTTCGCATCACCATCAACGAACAATCCGCCTTTATTTTACTACACCCCTTTCGAACGATATCCGCCCCTCCGAATAACGTCGAATCGATCGGCAGTAAACGCAGGCACTATATATATAACGCACAGATAATAGCATCGATTCGAAATCACTAACCGAGGGACAATAAGGCAAATAACATGCCCGATGAGGCAGCCGCCGGCAGGCGGGCAGGCGGGCGGCGGGCATTCCTGCAGGATCGGGAGGCGCGCGGCACGAGTGAAGGCTCGGCCGCGGATAACGTCTGTCGGATAGCTTATACGCTCAATCGGTCCTTTATTGAGCCCCGTACAGCATTGTTGCGCAGCGGCTTGTACTTGGCCGTCAATTGTCGTTACGTGCCGCTCGCCGAGTGCGCGAGTACTTTAATGCAGCGCGATTGTCTGGGCATTTGTATCCGGCGCTGATGCGCGGGCGTTATTATCTCGAGCGTGTGCCCCGCCTCGCTTTTTTCTTTTTTTTTTTCACCGGGCTCTCAGCTGCTGCGTGCCTTCTTTTTTTTCTCTCTTCCGCGCCGCAGGCCAGTCTAGTGCTATCCAGATCGACTCGGAACGAGAGACGACGCGGGGGTGTTTGTTTTGCGCCGCGCGAATAATGAAGGGCAATGGACGTCTTTGCTTTGTTGCCTCGTTGCTGAGAGTCGTGCTTCAGTTGATTAATGAATTTAAAGTTCGGCCTCGCGTCTTATTATGGCTTCTAATCTCTTTGTCTAATATACTTTTTTGCTACTTTTTTTATTTGAGATATCGAAAGTTTCGAGTGCAAGCGCGAAATTCACTCGAACGCGAAATCATCGGTGCAGCGGCAAGTGGGTAAAACTGAAATTGTAACCAATCAAACGATTAATTTCCCATTTTACAGCATGGACCCGAATCCGACGATCAGGCACACGTTTTGGACAGTTGTAGTCGGAAATTACCTGAATTGGCTGGCGACGTGCTCCGTAAATCAAGCGATGGTGCAGCGGTGCCTCGCGATGCCGAACCTCAAAAAATCCAACATGTAAGCGAGCGCGGAATAATGGTGCAGCTTCCGTTCTAATGAAAAGAGTTCTTTTTCTCATTTTTTTTTTAGTACTATAATGATCATGGCTGTGGGAATTGTTGCTATTGTATCGTTAAGTTGCTACACTGGCATTGTCATTTTTGCTTATTTTTATGACTGTGATCCCATTTCGACGAAGGTTTGTTTAATTTTTGCATCAGCTTTAATTTTAGTCTTTTAATTTTTTATTAAAAGATGATTGCATTGTAATTTTATTTCTAGCAAATACGGAAACCTGATCAAATTCTACCCTACTTTGTAATGGAAATGGCAGAGTCAATCCCAGGTCTACCAGGGCTGTTTGTTTCAGGTGTCTTCAGCGCAGCATTGAGGTCAGTGTTATACGTTTACGTTTGTCGGATCAAATTCAAAGTAAAATGCCTCAACGTAAAAATTTAAGGTTTAATAGAAAAAATTAGAACGGTATAATTTTGTTTTAACCAAAAACTGAAAATATCGATTTCTTATTGCTTCAAGTGGAAATGTGCGGATACGGTCAGACGAGTTACGTTCGGACAGTTAACGAAAATATTTACTAGCCTTACAAAATATTTTTTTAATTTCTGCTGTTTGCTTCGAAAGAAAGAAAAAATATATCTCGTTCAATAAAAACGCCGATCAATGCACAAAAAGGTGCACTCGTTCATCCGACTCATCCGATTAAAATGCATATTATCATTCTGATTACCATTCCCCAATTCGCCTTCAATTGAACAACATACTCTACAATAGCAAACAGGTTTCAACGAGTTCGTTAAACATGACGCACACGAATGTTCGCCGAAGAAAACGCGAACGCAGCTCTCAAGCTTATTGGCGGAAAATAATATTTGTCGCGAGTAAACCGAGGCGGACGATAACTCGCGTAATTTTATACGGCTTTTGTTTTGGAGTACGAGGGTGATTCTAGAGAAAAAGATCAAGAAAAGAGATGATTTATCTTCCTCTGCTCGCGACAAACACGTCATTTACTACCTATCTGACGAAGAATAAAACACGAGGATGCAATTCTTAGAACGGAGTTCAACGTCGGGTTAAGAGAGTGATTGTTTTTTGTACAAAAGCGTCGATTGATGGCTTCTAAATTGGATTTGTTGTCGATGTTGTCGGAAGATGTTATACTTTTCCCGTGTAAATAACTCGATTTGCGGTTGCAGTGAAATTGATCAAGCGATGTTACGAAGAATTTAATAATATTGTTTTAAAACGAAAGATAAAATTAATGAATGCAAATCCAATTAATTTAAAGTAATTAATTCAATGCTTTTTAAACCTTTAAAAATAATGTTTAATTGAGCCAATAACCAAAAAATCTTCATTACTAATAAAACTCACTCATTTGCAAATATTAATCATTAACATATATATGCGCATAGTTATAGAAATAGATCACGTGGCTGCAGGAGCTATTTTTAAACGACGAATTAAAATAAATTTTTTAGCACGATGTCAACGGGACTAAACTCAATGTCCGGAGTGATTTATGAGGACATGATTAAACCGTGCTTAAAGAAGCCCATGTCGGACGTAGGAGCCAGCCGCATCATGAAGCTCACAGTCGTTGTAATTGGAGTCGTGTGCGTTGCTTTAGTGCTGCTGGTCGAAAAGCTCAGCGGCCTCATTCAGGTAACAATCAGTTGAGTAATTAGACGCCCTACCTTACACACAAGCAAGGAGAAATTTGCGCGTCCGCAGCGTCAGTGATCGCTTTCTCCTCTGATGTTTAAATAATTCGATGCGTTTTTATTTAAAATGTTTATGTTTAAAAAATATCCATTTAATTGACGCTCGTTTAATGAAATTTAATTGACGTAAATTAAAAGGATATCGATCGGCAAGTATATATATTTTTAAGTTACATTTTGCAAAAATAAGTATCCATTATTTTTCATTAATACGGAGAAACAAAATGATAATAACAGACGTAATGAAGGGGCTTTTATTTCTGCACTAATGAATGAAAATTGATGGCTGCTTATTTCCGCGTTAAAGAAAATACAGTTAATTAATATAAAATATTATACGTTAAGAAAAATAAATGATGATATTAACTGCGGTAAAGTAAATAATGATCAAGTCATCAATTGTTTCCATTAGGCTGGAAAAAGTCTATCTGGTATAACTGCCGGCCCACTTCTGGGAATTTTCACTCTTGGGATGTTCTTTCCATTTGCAAACTCTACAGTAAGTATAAATATCTTCTTCTTTCTTTTCGTGTTTGATTGATAACATCGATACATTACAAATTTCTCATTCTATTTATTTTGCGCTATTCTTCGTTTTAAGCGAAGCGAAATGTTTCGCGTTTTAATTAAAATATTAAACAGATTACTGCTTGATGGAAAAGTGATTATAAATTACCAAGTAAAAACTCCCTTTACACAAAAAATTCTATCCCACGCCACAATATCGCGCCTTTAATCAAGAAGATTTAAACGTGAAATAATGTCAATAAAATCGCTTTATCTCTTCACCTTTTGCGTTGTACACTGATCGAAAGGATCAAGAAAAAGGGGAGCAAGATCCCACATCTGCACGGGATTAAGACGCCTACTTGAATTTCACCTGGAAGAGGCGCCACCGAAAAAGGGATAATCACGTCTCACGAGGGGAAGAAGACGTATTTCAATTTTTCTCGTCAACGGCCATATTTTCTGCTCCCTGACCGTGAGGAAAACGACCGGAATAAGCGTTTGAGCTGTGTGCGGAAAAAAGAATTTATGCCCGCCGCGGAAAAAAGTCTGTAATTTTTCGCAGCCACAGAGCTCTTTTAGCGCGGTTTCATTCTTTGCTTTTTTTTTAAATAATCTTGCCCACTACAAAAGTAGCTTTTAGCTCTAATTTCTGTTTTTTTTTTAACAAGCTTTTTCCCCTTTTACGCTCTTTCATTATTGCATACTTAATTCGGCAGTGGAAAAGATTAAGGTACGCAGATTTGTTTGAAAATAAAAACCCAGATTTTCTTACTAAAAAATTAAAAAAAAAAATCAAGTACGTCGAAACAAATCTAGCTTGTCCATCTTGATTCTCCGCACCGTATATCAGCTTGCGTGTCCACCCACTATATATTTCGGTAACTCATTTCATCGCCGCAAATATCAACGTAACGCGGAGCGGACTCGTTTTTTTTTTTTTTTAAACCACCCAATGTCCCTCTCCAAAAGCTCTTACCGAAACGCAATTATCGAATCGTTAACCCTCCTTCAATAATCTGTTACCGACCAGGGGGCGATAGTCGGCGCGTTGGTCAGTCTAAACTTGGTGGCTTGGATCTCCTTCGGTACGCAAGCGGCCCTGGCCAGCGGTAAAATTCACTTCACCGCGAAGCCGATGTCGGTGGAGGGCTGTCCGGATTCTCTGCGCGCCACCGCCGCCAACCTGACTTACGTCGTCGAGAGTATTGCCAAGTAAGTAGTGCCCTTACGAAAATTTCTGTAGAAAATTGTACAGGAGAAACTTTCGCTTACCGAGGACGTTTTATCAAGAGATCCGCACCCCTCTTTCTTCGAGGAGCTTTTGTTTTCGAAAAGTATAAAGTGCTGTGTATTAGTTTCTCACTTTTTTTATACGATAAGCTGGAAAGTTTTCCCGGCCAGAGAGGAAGTTTCGGCTTGAAAAGACACATTTTGCATTAACAACGAAAGGGATGATAAAAAGTTTACAGTTCGCCGGAGGTATTAACGGAGGCAGCTCTCAAATTACGGTGAGAATTTTTGCCTTGTACCCCCGAGGAGCAACGAGCGCCAAGTATATAGTTGGTAAATGGATGGCGATGTTGAAGGATGCTCGCTCGAGTGAACTTTATCGAATTCGAGTGTTCCCTCGAGAGGTGTTAGGTATTGTAGTACGCCAGAAGGCACTCCTACATATGTATAACGAAACTTGTTGAAACAAACTAGATTCATTCGCCGGAGGGTATACAAGAGAAAGAGAGAGGCGCAAGCGCGGGCAGGTAGATTGAAATTTGTTTGCGAGTACCTTCGGTCTAAAAGCTCCGTGTGCTTAAGAATTTTTGGATTTCCAATGCTGATGAAAAAAGTAATGATACATAACGCGATCCCGTCGGAAGGGCGACTTTGGCGGCTTAGCAGCTTTTGATTGAAGGTTTTGTTTGATTTTTGTTCCGGGAAATTCAGCTGGGATAATTTTTGGCGAAAATGTTTTGTGAGAAAAATACTGCTTAAACTTTAGTTTAGTTTATTTGGATTGATTGATTAAGTATACGATTTTGGCTTGGAACCTTTTCGAATTTATTGTAAATTTAACAGATAGAATAATGTTTAATCTATAGTTAAAGCGATATTCGTAAACATTAAAAACAAAAATTGATATGATCAAAATATCTGGCGCATTATAAATTTTTTAATTAATTATGATTTCTAAAATAACTGATGCTAATCATTGGCTCTCACCAGCAGGATGTAAAATATAAAATGTCCAATATTTTGTTTCAGAGAGCAGCCTTTCTTCTTATACAGGATGTCATATTTATGGTACACGTGGGTCGGGTTTTTAACGGCGATTGGCGTAGGTTTGTTAGTTTCATGGATTACGGGACCGAATAAGTACAAAGCGGACGATAGAAAGCTGTACACGCCAATAATCCATAGCTTACTCAAGAGACGAGAAGCAAAAGTAATTAAACACCTTTTTTTAGCACTGTTCTCTACTTTAACTCTCAGAAGTTTTTATTACCATTAGAATTACATGTGAATATATATGTAAGTTATTATAAATCAATTATTTATTGATTGATTTCAGGAAAGTACGGAGTTAGAAAAAATAGATGGACGATTTTCAACGAGTCAATGTTCATCAAAATTCTAGGAATAATTTTATAATAAAGACTATTTATAAGTAAAATTCACTTTTTATTTATCCTTTACACAATGATACTTTAATCCTTTTATAACTTTGGTAACTTGATTTAAACAAAATTTGAAAAATGTTACTGATAATTATTTTTTAAAGTATTACTTTGCAGTAAACATATAAATTAAAAAGTTAATTGTATGTTACAATTAATTATGGCAATTACAATTAATTACCATATTTAAATGTTTTAATTTAATTTAATATTATAGATTAACTTTATCTTTTATTTAATTAATAAGCGTTATAATCTATTAAAAGATATTCAAAAAATTAATTTAATAAAATTGTTAAACTATAAAAAATATTAGTGAGTATAGCAATTGAACATTTTCTATATTATCTTATCTCAACAGTTTGATTCAGAAAAAGTAAAGTCATTAATCAATATGCACTTAATCTTTTAATTCATAAAAACTTTTTCAAAAATCTCTACGTTTAAAATACGTAGTGCTTCGTCCACGCGAGATTAGTTCGTGCACCTGATAGTACGGGCAACTGGCAAGTGCAACTTTTAGCAGGTAGTGCATTTATCAGCCTTACATACACACGTTACGATAGGTAAACGCATGCATGCATTATATACTCGGAAAAGTCAAAGTTCCGAACGTCAGGTGACAGCACGAGCTGGAAGAAAGTGCAGTTTTTCCCCCAAAAAAAAAAATAGAGCTATATGATTCCCAGTGCTCTGTTGCCCTCGACAGAGCAACAGAGCTCGACGAAAACAGTTGGGAACGACGGAAAACAGCAGCGGACAGTAGCGACGAACTGGTCTATAGTACAGTGGCATCAAGATGTTAGGTTAGGAAACGCAAAGGCAGATCAACTCTTCCTGTGAGAACTCGAAAAAGTCAACAGCAAGAGGCAGAAAAATCAGCGTCCTCGAGTTCTCCGCGCAGTCGAATAAAAACATCATGGCAGCTATTAAAGGTTTCGGCAGGGACATCCCCTACCTGCGCCAGCAATTCGCGGCCCTGCTCGGCAACACGAGCACCAGTGTCAAGTTCATCTGCATTGTCGTGCTCTTCTCTTACGGGCTTTCCTTCTCCGAAAATGCCGTGCTCGTACTCAGCGTCACCCCCGGGTATCTATTACCACCTGATTTCTGGATCTGGACTGCTTTTACCTTCTGCTTCCTAGAGATACACTTTTGGGAAGTTTGTGTTGATGCAATTACAGTGGGGCTATGTGGCAAACTCATAGAACCACTTTGGGGTGCTATGGAGATGATGACTTTCTTTGGCATCGTGAACTTTGGAGTAGCAGTGCTCTCCGCTACATTCTACCTGATTCTATATATGTGTGTAGGAGATCCAGATTTGCTCTTTGACATACATATTCATGGATTAACTGGATATATTGCAGGTTCGATATAAATCAATGCTACAGTATTTTAAATCAAAGGTTAAAAATAAGTAGTTTATTTACATAAGTTTTACAGTTAGCTTTTGATAGTGTAACGCCACCAGTGATCACAGAATGTATAAACTTTCAAGTAAAATGTTTCTTTGAAACAATAAACTTTTATTAAAAAGTTTTTATAAAATAGTAAAATAAAATTAAAATGGTATCATCTATATTTATCTCTTTATGTTATATGAGTAATGTATTACTTTAAAATAAAATTATTTAATTACTCATAAGAAATTATATTTATAATATAGTGTTTTTGTTTTCTTTATTATTTAAATGCTCATTAACAATTTTATAAGAAATTTAAATCTATATAAACTATTTATTAATGTAATAAAATTGTTTATTTTATCTACAAACTAATTTATTGAATTAATTTTCTAGGAGTTACAGTAGCAGTTAAACAAATTATGCCAGATCATATTCTAATCAAAACCCCCATTGGAAAAATAACAAATAGAAATGTACCTCTTATGGTCTGGATTGGATATTTACTTCTTTGGCTTTTTGGATTATTAGAAGGAACACATCCTACAATGTTTCTTAGTGGTTTGTTAATATCATGGATGTACCTTAGATTTTATCAAAGACATAATAATGGTTCTAGAGGAGATATGGCTGATAATTTTACATTTGCAAGGTATTGTATAAATGACTTTTCTAAACAAAAATAATAACAGATATTTAGAAAGAATAAAAAGAAATAATAGAATTGATATTTTTCTATTAAATTATGTATTAACTTATTTTTGCAGCTTCTTTCCCAATGTATTGCAGCCACCCATTGCTGTAGTTAGTAATACAATTTATGGATTCTTTGTTCGAATTGGCTTGTGTAAAAAGGTAGTTCGTAGGTTTGATATGTCTAATGCACCACCAGGACTTGTAATTAATTTACCTGGAATTGATCCTCATGATAGCGAGAGACGCAGGTTTGTAAACTTTAACTCTACAATTAATTATAAAATGATTACAATAAATACACTGACTATCATATTCAAATTCAATATATCGTAATATTTTACAGACAAATAGCGCTAAAAGCCCTGAGTGATAGACTAAGCAAGGATCATTCAAAGCCATGGCAACAGGATAGGAGCAAAAAGCACTCACCCGTGCCTGCTGCTGTTTCTGTACAAATACCTGAGCCTGCGATACCAAAACCTTTACCTTCACCATTAATTCCACAAATCAGTGTTAATATTCACAATCCTCCTTCGACAAGTAGTAGCACGTGATCTTCCATTAAGGACTTGCCCACAAGTCCAGATGAGTCTACTACTATCAAAGAATGAAAATGAGAAAGTGAGAATGAGATAAAGAGCTTTTTATGAAGATTAAAAAAATAAATGTTCCTAAGTGAGCAGATATACAATTATGGCAATATTCGATAAGATGACTGAGCTTTGAGATTTTGTATTTTCTTAAAAAATATAAATGGCACATAATTTATCATTCCTTGTATCATATTTTTCATTTAAAAATCAGCTCAATAGTTTTAATTTCAAAAATACATTAAAACTAAAGTATATTATTGTATACACTGTTAATATACATTTTTTTATGTATATATTGATTTTAAAGCAATGACTTATTGAATATATTGCCATGAAAAAAATGAATTCCCTAAATCTTTTTGTAAAAGTAATTAAGGGAAAAGAAACAGAAAAGATTTGTTGTATTTATAAATAGTGGTTAACGGTTTATATGATAAGCTTTTTAAAGTTTAAAAAAATGAAAGTTTGAAATGAATTATTTGTAATCAATTTAATATGTTTGTTTTGTTTTATATTTGCAAAGCATTACCTGTTTATGCTTTTTTAAGACACTTTGAACTCACTTAATTCAGAGGCTGTGCAATAGTCTCATTTTTGTAAAAACAAATAAAACAGAAAAAAAACATAAGGTAGGTGTTATAATAGGTGTAAAACATGAGAAAAATGAAATTATCAATGTTATAATATTAAACTTTTTATTTAAAGACATTAAAAAAATTATTAATGCGCTGTAAGTTTTTAAAATAACCATATTTTTAAGCTTCGACGTATGCTTTAAAAAATATTAATGAATTGACAAACTTATTTTCTTACAATTTACTTATCTACATATTTTAAAACGGATTGTGGCAGTGTCAGGGCAATCAGATATACATGGTTAAGTTGCAACTCATTCGTACGTCTTGAAAAAATGTATAATATTGTTTAAATATTGACTTTAAATAAAAAAGATAAATATAAATGTTAAGGGTATGTGTATAGTTTGAGCAAACATATTTTACATAGTTAAAATTCACATAGTTTATAAATTATACATGAGTAATACTCTAAAAAATTAATGTGATGTATATCAAGATAAATATTTATGACGGGAAATCCGCAATTTTGTATAAATTATACAAATCCCCTTAATAAAAATCAATGTAAATATTAATAGATTGATTTAGTCTTCCCGATAGATTTTGTACATATTCATATTTTAAAATATCAAATTACTAAAATTTCAATTTATATAAAGCTTCACGTGTGATTTAAATGAATCTCATATTATCAAATGATGTAAAAAAATTGCATGAAATGAATACAAGTGTTTGAATGAATGTCTGACTGTAATCATTAATAAATAATTGCTATTTGTAAATTTGAATGTTTAGTTTCTATAATAATAAACATTGCGATTTTTCACATTCATTAATTTGTCGAAAGTATGTGTTATAAATGTATTAAAAGTGCCAAAGTCACTTTAATATTATTCTTTTTTTGAGTGTATGTTAAACTATACATTGTTAATTTATGCATTGTTGGCGACTTGTAGTATTTCAAATTTTTTATTTTTATTTAAAAATTTTTGAAAATATTCCTTTTTGCCCTAGTGTCCTTCCATAGAATAAAATAAAGCACACTACGAAGCAAAAAATTAAATAATTAGATAATTATATTTAAAAACTTGGAAAACTATAATTGTCGGTATCTCAGTTCCCTTAAAACATTTTATTAAATTATTGGAAACTTTATTTTTACATATTCTTGATGAGAATGACGTTAAATAACTATAATGGAATAAAAACTTTATTTGGCAACATTCTTTCATTTCAACAAATTTTCAAAAATAGGATCTTTTTTGGTAAAATATATCTGTAAAAAATAAAATATTGAATATTACATTATTGATAAAAAAAAAACAGTGAAATATTTTCAAAAAACTGATTTATAATAATAATGCACGAATGAGTTGCAATCGTATTTATGCGCATTGTAATGGGATCAACGTGTAATGATAGGGATGAAGAGCAGCAAGAGTACATGTGTGTACAGAAAAAAAGAAAAAATGTACAATATTAAAACAGTGAAAATTGGACGAAATTACCTATTTTTCTGTGTACTATATTGAAAAAAAGAATTTTTGAAAATTAATCATTTTGGCTTCGCATCTACATGACCCATATTGTCAATTAACAACTGAAATGACAATAAGCGAAATATACAGAAATATAATTATCATTGATTTCAAAAGTGTTCAGTAATTATTATCGTACGATATTTAAAACACTTATTTATCTTTATGTTATCGGTTGCGTCATTAAACTACATTAAAACTAACGAAATCAAAATTGATTTATATTAAAAAGAAACTTGAATTAATACTACAATTTTGTTATAAATAGTAGTTACTACTATTATTTTATTTATACTTTTAGTTTTTTTTAAGAATTAATGTAATAACTATACTTTTGTACATAAGTGACGGTTTGTGCAATTTCAATTACGTAAAATGTAACTTATGAATATTATCATGTTTAATTATTAACAATTTTTTCATGCAGAACAGTTATTTTTTTCTTTCATTGGAAAAATAATGAATTTAATTATTTCCAATTATTGTTATACAAGCATTAAATTAACGTATCTATTTTGGTAAATAAACAATATAAACTATTTTATTTTACGTTTCATGTCTTATCTGATTTATTTAGCTAATTTATATAAATTAAGCAGAAAGTTCCAATGGTAGGTCTTCAAAAATATCCTTAGAAACTCAAGTTTATACGTAAAAAAATTATTTTTATTTGTATTTAAACAAAAATCAATCTGTACACATTTTTACATAATAAACTGCTGAAAATTCAGTATAAAATCTAATACACGTTTTATTTTATTGCGTCGGCAGTTTTAAAGTTAAAATTAAAACTTCTATTTATGCAGTATTTCGTTTGCTCGCAGCTCCGCGATTTCGTGAGAGACTGTCTTGCTTTGTAACTTAAAATTTTGTATTTAAAGAATTTATTTGAAATTATAATTAAATCTTGAATTTTCTATTGCAATGACACTCGACTACAAGTAACTTGAAAATTAAAATGAGTAATTTTATTAAAATACGAGATTATTAAAAATAATGTGAAAATAATTTAATAATTCAATAAAAATTAATGAAATTTTAAAGTGATTAAAAAATATCAAAAATTAAGGTTTTAAATTGTGCATGATTTTCAAGTTCGTAAATATTACTTAATAAATTTGCAAAAGAAATAAAACATGATCGAAAAAACTGCAAAGAAATATGAATATTACGTAATAATCTCTAAAAATAAAATAAAAAATAAATACAGTATCATGTAAGAAATTCATCTAGGGAAGAACAAGTTTCCTGATTTCTAATTTCTTTCTATACCGTCAAGACTTATTAGTTTATAAAAACACTTAAGGCGATGTGAGAGCTTAGGTGATTTACATCTAGTTATGGACATTGCAGTTTCTCAAGTTTTTCCGTTTTACTTGTCTTGAAATTTTGCTGTGTATTCTTTTATTTTATTCTATAGAATATTTTATTTTTAAATATAATGGAAAAACTTGAAACACTACAATATTGGTAACAGTGCATTCTTACATACTCTCTCATAATCCCTTAAGATAATTATTATCGAAGTTTACAGTTGCAATTTGAAGCAACTACTTGTCTGACTATTATGACTCTTTAAAGAGGAACTTTTTTGTTTGTCAAGTTAAAATAATTTTCAAATTTATTTAAATGATAATTTAAATTAACATTTTGGGAAGCTTATTGAATTTTGTACATATCACTCCATTTCAGGTTTTAATGTAAAAATATTTTTCATAAATAAATTAAATTCAAATATTTTTACAATATAAGTAAGTGACTATATTAATTCTTTTACTTGGTTAAACTGCAGATAGTTGTTTAAATTAACTCAATAAAAATATTTATATAAAATTTATATATTTATTTTCAAAATTAATGTAAAAATTAATTGTTAAGAAAAATAATTGTCTCAAATTTTACAAAAATGATATAATCAAGTTAAGTATTTGTATTAAAAATATTTCGTTTTATAAAAAATCCCTCAGCATAATTTGATTTTGAATGCTTAACTAAACTTTTACAATTAAATTTAACTCTTAAATAGTGGTATTAACCCTATTATTAATTAGTTTTATCATTATTTAAACTACCAATGTTGCCTTAGTTTTTTAACGGTGTCATTTTAAAAAAAGGCAAGGTAAATTAATGTACTATTTTCTAACTCTGTGCGCAAAGTTCGATTTCGCGCTCGCAAATTCGCTAAGCCTGCGTAAAGTACCACATTCCGCACGCAAATTTACTCTTGGCGTCCGCAAAATGCGCGGAAAATCGAACCTTGCGCATCTTGTTAGGAAAAATAGTATACGCAAAAAGTGAACTTGAGTTGTCGCTTGAGCGTAGCGAGGTGATTCCCACAGGACTCGTGTGAAAATCATCTGCTTTGCGCACTTGTTTGCACTATTACCTTGGGAAATCAATTAATACCACCATTTAAAAGTTAATACCATATAACGAATGCTAAAGACGCAGTATTTATTTACAATTAATTAAAGTGACATTTGATTTTTAGTCAAAAATATTTTCATGAATTTTATCTGAAATTGGCATACGGGCTCTGTACTTCTATATTAAAAAATCTTTTTAAATACATTTTAAATGTATTAACTTTAATAGAATTTCGTACAGAATCCCGTACAGCTTTTCCACAAGCATTTTCACATGATTTTCCACAAAACCCACAAATGGGTAAGTCTTAAGAACTATCTCACAATGTTAACAAAAATGCATAAACACACCGTTCAACTGAGTTCACTTATTTTTTTTAATTATAGCACGCGTAAATCTTTACCGTTGACGACACTCACGCATTTCATGAAATAAAACGCTTCTTTCTTCCTCTTGAAAGTCTCTATCTGTAAAATTGCTGCTGGTGTTGAGTCCATTGTTGAGGCGCTTGGGGTGGTGGTGGCTGAGGAGGCTGCTGGGGAGGTACATATTGTGCCTCCTGGACATAAGCCGACCTCGGCGCAGCAGCTACACCGTATTGCTGCTGCTGCGGTACGTAAGCCATCTGTGCTGGGTGCGCGTGCTGTGGACTGTAGTATTGCTGTGTTTGCGTTTGAGGCGGTGGACCAACGTTTACGTTGTAGCCGTAATTTACTTGAGGTGGAGGTGGAGGAGGTGGTTGGCCGGATAATACTACGTGCCTGAAACATTTTTTCAATCTTCTTTACAAAATTTAACAGATATCCAAGAAAAATTTTGAATCAATTCAGCAATCAACTTAGATGTACTAACTTAATTAATTACAAGTAATTTCAAATTAATTTCAAGTCTTCTCATAGTTTTAAATACTAAAAAAACCAGTTCTTTAGTTTTATTTTTAAGCAAATTATTAAAAAGATTAGTAAAATAAAATTCCATAACTCACCGCGCGGCAACGTGATTATCCGGATGATAATAGTGATGAGTTTGTGGTTGTTGTTGCAGATCATGAGCACTCATAGTAGTGGTGTCTTGAATGGGCACTGTTATAAGGTTCGATCGCATTTGTGCATTTACAACTTGTTGCTGTTGTGAAGGCGCAGCATTTTGTGAATAATGCCGATGCTGTTGCGACTGCCGATGATCCAATGACGAAGGCTGTTGACTGACCCCAGAGTTCACTCTTGGATCATTACCCATAACAACTGGTGGTACCATATGAGCTGAACCCATAGATTTCATACGGTTATTTGGACCTCCTTTAGACATAAGTTGTGCTTCCATGAGCATGTCTGGATTTTTAGAATGCACGTAAGACGGCGGTCCATCCATTTGCATGCTTTGTACGGGTTGAGGTGGTGGTGCTGCTACATGTCTGTGATTTATGTGAGCCTACCAAAAATAAATTTACTTTTAAGTTTTTGAATATTTGTATATTGTTGCGCACATCATTAGAAACAACAAATTATAAAAAGATATTTAATAAAGTATAAAAATTTTTGTTACCTGTAAATCTCTTTGACTAAGATATGTCCTTCGACAACCAGCATTGCCATATCTTGTTCCTCCATGAGTACACATAAATACAGTACCAAGTCCTGTTTGTTCAACCCTAGAAACTTTTTCCATACATCTAGGACAAACTTTATCTTCTCTTTTTGCACAAGATAAACAAAATACATGTTTACAAGGTATCTGTAAAGCCATGAAAAAAATTAGCTTTCTTTTCCATGATTTAATAAGTTATTGGCAAAAAATCTTACCATTCGACCATATATTAAGATTGGCTTTAAACACTTATCACAGCAATGTATCATTGGATTTAACACTTTTTCTCCAATTAAATTAACACGATGGTCCCATCGTAATCTAAGCATTGGTTCTGGAGGCCCTCTGTTAATTGTTGTAAATGTCGGAGCTTCCAATTGTGAAATATCTGCTTCTAAATCAAACTGAGGTTCTACTATAGGTTGGTGGATTGTTTGAATTTGCTGCACGTGCTGTGTAGGTTGTACTTGTTGTACATGTACTGCCTGTGCTGGCTGGATTGATTGATTTTGTTGCACTTGTTCATCATGCGACTCTGATTCAGGACAAACAGTGTCCATTGCATTATCTTCTACAGATTGAGACATATCTTCATCATCACTTTCAATTACCTAAAATATAAAAGAATTTTGTTTCAATATATTTTCTAATTGAAAAATACAATATAAATAGCAAAAAATGATAAATTTATCAATTAAACTGCTTTTATTGCAATATTAAGTGAATAAAATTAGAAAAAGTATATAAATAGTGTTTTATTAAATTTACAGTAAAAAAAATCACCTTTACAGTTTTTTTTGTTCTGCCTCTAGCTCTTCCTCTTCCTCTTCCTCTTGTGCGTCCTCGAGACCTCCCTCTATTTCTCTTTCCATTATCATCCTCCATATCCATTTGCTAATAAAAAAATAATAATAATTTTATTAAAAATTTAAATTATAACTCACTACAAATTAGAATATTGTGTTTAATTAAAAGTCAAGAAACAATTTATCTTCTTAAATAAAATAAACACTGATAATTTATGAATCATTGAAAACAGTTTTCTCAGATAATATAAAACACTTTTCAAACTAAAATGATTCTAAAAGGAAAATTAAAAGTACTAAACAATAAATATATGTTAAAATATATTAAAAGGAAAAACGATTAATTTGACAATCACGACAATTAGCAGTAAGAGGTTATGTCACAGTTATTTAAAACACCGAAACCAATACATAAACGTACAACAACCCACGCTACGCATTCAATGTGAATATATAATAAATCTCACAATTAAATCTTTTTGCTAAACGCAATAGTAAGATTATTGGAAAATAAATTTCCCAATATTTAGTAACGAAAACGTTTTCGAGGCTCAAGCATCAAAAATATCATCGAAACAGGAGCATGAGAAGATTGAGTCTATTGAGTTTGCGAGCTCGCCGCTGATTCGTTGCGGGTGCAAACTGCAAAGCACGAAAGTTGATGATAAGCGCCAATAGGACTTGTTTAAAAAAATATTTTGCTGTATGTTGCAAAATGATTTTTTATTCGCATTATAAACTGCTGCTATTCATAATTCTCAGCTGTATTGTGATTTAATTCAGCTCTATTGATTGTTAATAATTTGTTGCATTTTCTTTATTATATTAATTTCTAAAATATTTTGTCTTGTTAAATAATCTTTAGATTTAGAACTATAGAGTCGTAATTGAATTATTCAGAAAAATGTTATTACGACTTCCTGAGTTATAAAAGTCAAGTCATTTAAATGTAAAATTTTATTGCTTTAAAATACAGTTATAATAGAAAGAGTAATAATGTTTCCAAAACATTAACTCAGTTTTACAATCAACACAAATCTTATAAAACATATTTTTTGTGAATTTTGTTTGTAATTAATTAAAAAAATTAAAAAATATCTTATAAATAAGTTCAAAAAATTACAAATTCAAATTTAAATAAAAATTGTTTAATGATCTGCGATATTTAATTATTTTATTATGCATTTTTGCAAAAGTCCCGATCATTGCTCTTTGTCACGTGTCTATATATATGTATATATACATCATGCCCTCTCTCCAGCTCAAAGCCACCCACCCGTTTGTTTAGCTTAGCGAATTTACATTGTCCACAGGCTCCTGAGTTGGAGATTCAGATAGTGTGCGCGAGCGGTCTGCGCGCGAGCGTTCACCACGAGAAAGTTGCAACGCTCCGAGAAACTTTCCCAACGCAAACACTGCCACTTTGGCATCCACACGGTGGCTCTTTTTCCATCTGTCACGCGCTCTCCCAACATCAGTTCCTCTCGGCGTTGCCTGGCGCACCATGAGCCGGAGCTGCGACTGGTCGCAGGACGTCGTCGACGTCGTTACAAGGTAGTAGTGCCAGGCCCTACATCTCGTTTTCACATCTGTCAAGGAGAAAATTTGAACTGCTGGCTGGGAAACACGGAGGGAAAGTTTCTGCCCAGGAGCTGAGAACATCTCCAGAAAATCATGAACGAGACTTCGGTACTGTGGGTCCTTGCCCTGGTGATGCTGGGAGGATCATACTTGGCTGGCTCGCTGCCACTTGTTATCAATCTGTCGGAGGTGGGTGCCTAGTTTTTCTCCCCTTTTTTCATGCATCCGGTCCCGTTGTTTGTTTATTGTTGACCGACATAACCTAAGGAGCTCGAGGCGATATTTTTTCTCCCGAGACCCCCGAGAGTAAACCTTTTTAATGCGGATGTAAAGTGGGTCGGCTATTTTTGTTGTGTTTGAAAAATGATGTCCTGACCATCTAATAGAAAATATATTTTTTTAGTTTTACATTACGCTTTCTACTACTGCCATATTGTTGTATATGCAATTATTTTTTTAAGTGCAACATTAATAGGAAAATAATGTATAAATAAAAAAATTAAGAAAACAATTGAACTGAATATGATTGTTGAATTTAAAAACTTATATACTTGCCGTAATACTTCAAGAAATTTTTGTTGATTATTATTAATCTTTTAGAGGATGCTTAATTTATAATTATAATTTCAAAATTATTCATTTACTAGTCACTATATGGCATCTTGCTTTCCTATTAATGTGTTAAGAATATTTTATATTTATTTTAGAATATTCACGTTATAATTTATCTAAAGGGAGATATAAGCAAACATATGACTGCTTTGATGTGGACAAAAAATGTTATCAAGTCTTTGATAACCATTTCTTTTTAGTTTATGCAAATATTTACTTGTTCTAAAAACAAGTATTTGTAATAACTTGAAACTAAAAAAACGTGTTTAACTTTATATTATTAAAATTAATTTTTTTACAGGACAAATTACAACTAGTATCAGTTCTTGGTGCTGGACTCCTTGTAGGAACTGCATTGGCTGTGATTATTCCTGAAGGTATTCGAGCCCTGTTTAGTATAGCAGCTAAATCGACCACTACTCAAAATACTGCAGAAGACATACATGGTAATATTTCATTATTATTTCTTAAAATTTGAAATATTTAGTTTAAATCAAATTATATTTTTATTATAATAATAAAAAAGTTTAAAGATCAATTATAGTTTTTATTTCAGCAAAGTAATTATTTACTTATATTCAAACATTTTTTCAGATCTTCACTCTTTGATAGGATTAAGTTTGGTGCTGGGTTTTGTATTTATGCTGTTAGTTGACCAATGTTCAACAAAAAGAAGCGGCGGAAAAGAAAGAAGCATGACGGCCACGCTGGGCCTTGTGGTTCACGCGGCTGCTGACGGTGTTGCCTTGGGAGCAGCGGCAACGACGTCGCAAGCAGATATTGAAGTAATAGTATTTTTAGCTATTATGTTGCACAAAGTTGGTATCATTTTTTATAAAAAATTTCCAAAAATTTGTACTTCTTTCAAAAGTATTTTTTTATGATCATTTTTAGGCTCCTGCTGCATTTGGTCTTGTATCTTTTCTTCTTCATGAAGGAGTTGAAAGAAGAAAAATTCAGAAACACCTATTAATATTTTCATTAGCAGCTCCAGTTTTAACTATAATTACATACTTCGGAATTGGACAAGTAAGGTTTCAATGATTATATATGTATATTGAGATATATTTTTTACAAGAAAATATTAAATATTTACATTGATTTTTAGGAAGGCAAAGAGACTCTTAGTAGTGTAAATGCGACTGGTTTAGCAATGTTATTTAGTGCAGGAACATTTTTATATGTAGCAACTGTTCACGTCCTACCAGAACTCATGACTAGAAGTACAAATTACTCTCATTTACCAACAGATTCAGTTTCATCAGCACCTTCGTATGGGTTGAAATTTAAAGAAATTGTTAGCCTAGTGATAGGCTGTTTTTTACCAGCAATTATTACAACAGGACATCATCATTGATTTTTTTCTAAATAACTTTCTCAATGGGAAACTTACAAGAACTTTATACAATTAAGCTTTACCATATATTAATTGAAATCATTTAAACAAGTGTTCTTTTAATAAATGGTAAAGTAAATAAATTATCCCCAAAAACTCATTTGTAAAAAGTAAATAGGTTTTTATAAACAAATTTGTTCCTTGTGTAAAGATTAAGAAAGCAGAATTGTGAACAAAGATTGTGAAAGATATCTTTTAGTTTGTATATAAATTAAATTATACACATCTTGTCAATTTATAAAAGTACACATTTTGAAGAATAACCTTTCAACATTTTTTCCAAAATTCCAAATAGAAATAATTGTTTTTCTAAAATTTGTAATTAGTTTATTTTAATCAAGAATTTGTAATAAAATATATTAAATTATTAATCTAAGAAATAAAGTTTATTCAATTTTACGTAATATGCGAACAATGATATTTAGTTATTCTAAAAAAATTAAAAATTAAAAATATAAAGTAATAAAAGTTATATTAAAGCATTTAAAATTAACTTTTATTATCAACGTTTAAATTAATGATATAAACTGTATTAATTCTTTGTAAATCTCTGTCTGTGAGAGTATAATTATAATAGTTCAGAACATTTTTATTGTATTAATATTTTTAAATGCAATTATTCATTAAAATATTGTTTATAAAAAACCTTGACAAGTCTTATTTTTAGAAATAAAAAATCCAAAATTTATTATTTTCAAAACGTTATTAACTTATAGTTTATTATGTATAGATTCGCAGTTTTCGTACAATTATTATTTTGTTTATTCGTTTGTAAACTTTAAGCTGATCGATGAAATGCATTTGTTTATTACATTATTATTTTATAACAGGAGTATTTATCTCTCAATATTTTACAAGAATTTTATTAATCCTTTAAATTGATTATCATTATTAATCATGTGTAATACAGCTTTTTGTTATTTTCCTCATAAAAAGATTTTCAGTTTGAGAAAATATACAATAATTGCAATTACTTTTTTATTAATGAACATTTTTATTTAACTTTATTACACAGTATTAACAATAAAAATTGTTAAAAATTAATATTAAAAAAAATATTTTCAATAAAAAATTAATAAAATCCTTGTTTGCATACAAACGAATAAGGAACACACTCTTGATAAGTAGTCTGGCAGATTATAATGTAAGAATTTCTGTAGCGCGTGTTTCGAGAAGGCTTTCCATTGAATTAACATCTTTACACCAGCCTTCTAGACGTTGTATCATGCCTGAGATTTGTGAACGATCCAAGACTCGTGGTTGAACCCACGTCATGTTGACAGTACCTGCCACCTGATCAATTGCTCCACGCACCAGACCTTGAGCAAGAGCTTTCATAACAAGAAGTTCTACTTCTCCGATAGGTAAATGAGTTTCTTGAGATATTTCAGCAAATGTCAATTGTCTAAAATAAGAAGTTCTCATAAGTATAATGCAAAATAAATTTAAAAAAAAATTTTTTTATTTTTATAGATCTTACCGATTGTTTGCTTGACGTTTAAACGTCATTTCCATAAGACACAGAAGAGATATCTTTTGCCTAAGTTTCAATTCTTGTGTAGCTAAATCTGCTACTTTACTCCATTGAGGTTTCAGCCTCTCTAGAGCTTCAATATCACCTGCATTAAATGCTTGCAATAAATCGATAAGCCAAGAATTTGCTGTTCCATGCAGTGATTCTAATACTGGATGAGCTAGCAATTCTCCAAGATTGTATACACCTTCTCCAAGAAGAGCTGCTAATCCCAAGAAAAATGCATGTTGTTCTTGCTCTGCTTTACTTAAAGTACTTAATTCAATGCAACCCAAGTACCTAGGAAATTAATAAAAAAAATTATTTTATTGTAATCTGATCAAATTTACATTTTTTAACAATAAGTGTTTTTACCTCAAAGCTGTTCTGTAATATTCAGCATGCTTTCCTTGCAGTCTGTATAAACGGCTAGCTAATAGATAAAATCTTCCATGAACAGTTGTCACACCATCACTTGTATCAAGCATAATTTGGACATCTTCAATAATCTTTTTAGCTTCATCTTGAATATTTAATTCATCTAGCAGTATTTGCCCCATAAGAACTTTACACAGAGCTTTTGCTTCTTTGTTGCTTTCAACTTTTGGCTCTTGTTTTTCAAGGAAAGTTATTGCCTGACGTTTATCCTCATATTGCTTTACTACATGAGCTAAAATTTCAACCAAAGATAATGGATTGATCCTAAAAATTAAATCATCAATAATTAAAAAATGCTAGAAGATTTTGCTTTTAATAGTGTTTGTTCTAAAAAAACAGAAAAACTAAAATAAAAGAAAAATTTATTTAGTTTGTAAAACAATTTAAATAAAGCATAAAATCCTAGTCATACAATCCTTTGGGAAAGAACTGATAAAAACCTTTATTGTAAAATAGTGCAGATACACACATAAAAACCGATAAAAGTTATGGTTTTTATAAGTTTTTATAAGTTACTTTCAACTGGGATGTGTGTTCTACAAGTACAAAGTGAGGTTATGTTGATGTTTATACAACAAAATTAATTAAGATAATTCATATTCACTTGTTTTCGAAAGTAGACAGGAAGTTGACGTAGAGTTCTATTAAATTCTGGTCTTTTTGGAGCTCAGGGTGCAATACGAAAGTCTCCAAATTCAATGTCAGCTGATGCCAAAGCCTGCAAGTCACCGGAAGATCAGGAGAAAAATTAACTTTTTTCCATGAATTTTAGTGGCTTTTATTCAGAATTTTCGCAACTACTCACTTTTTGTTGTAAAGTTCTTCCAGTTTTCCCCATTCGGCAGCGAGTTCCTTGTCCGAATCATTTTGTTTTTGGCTAAGAAATGCATTAACATCTTTCGGTGCACTGGTAGTCGCCATTGTTTCCGGGGATAAACGAAGCGAGGATGAAACTGTATCGTATACAGAATCTCGAAGCGATATTAGGCTCCGACGTATATGACTCTTTTGGAGCAGCCGCATGAAAGCGAAAAATATTAGGTTTAAAATCATTTACAAATGACCAACAATTATTTTGAAATGCACCGGTTTAAAATAATTATACTTATTTGCTTTTTGAAATATTTATTATCATTTATTTTAGTTGAATTCTTATTATAAAAATAATAGGAAAACGGAATAACGTACGCGAAGAAAAAAGTAGTATTTGAATTCATTAAGCTTTTTAATGCTTTTCGCAATTCTAAAAAAAATGTCAAAACATATAATTATTAGTTTATATAAAAAAAAAAACTTTCTTGTTTAATTAAGTAAATTAAACGGTTTATTTTTAATAACCTCTTATTAAAAAAAACAATAAGTTATCTTATAAGTAAAATTAAAGTATTCACACTAAAACATATACTAAAAGTAAAATAATGTAGTTGGCGCATAAATTAAAGTAGCTACTTACAGCCATTTCAAAATTTAATCCGGAAACAGGTGCACTTCAACGTATCAAAAATCTCCGAGCATGAAAATCCGTGCAAAAAACATTTTGCACGTAAAATTTGTTGCGCAGACTTTTTCCGGTAGTTACTGGGCTCCGTCGATAAAGCAGAGAACCGCATAATTTGGGGGCCGCGATTTCACAAAATTTTCGGGAATAAAACTTAGTGAAATCTTTGAGTTTGAAGTGAAGTGCACGGCCGCCCAGTTACGTGCCGGATATTTCTCTCGATAGCTCTAGTCCCGGGTCAGCATGCACCGGTGCTCGAACTCGTTGACAATTTAGAAGAGGCATCGATAGGTACAATGATGAGCACGATGTAACATTAAAACCGCATAGTCCGAGTCGCGTGCGCGTCTTGTGCGAAACATATAGGCGCTTAGCCTCTTCAATCATCGTTGCCGGAGAAAAAGTTTTTGAGATCCAAGTTGGCCTCAGCTATCAGATATATAGATAGATCATGGGAAGACTTTGAGAATTGGACTATCCGCGTGTGCAAATTTTGACTGTTAATAATTGTTAAGTAAGAGTGCTCTTAGGTGGTGGACGGATTTTCTTCTAGGTTCTTTAGGATTTCGGTTTCAGGTTTTATTGCGATATGGGGACGGTTCACGCGAAGGTGAACTTTATTCACTGTCTTGTTCTGGAGTATTGTATAACCTAGAGAAAGATAGAGAATGATTTGGCCCGTTTATGCATTTAGCACGTGAATAACGTAATGGCCTAATCTTAGGGCTGCTTTTCTTGGAAGTATTTTGTTTGTACAGAAGCAGAGTTCTACGAAATATCCTGAATTTTTTGATTTTCTAATATTCTTTTGTCACTTATTTTATCTGAATGTTGTTGCTGGAACTTTGTAGATAGTATGTGCAAGTGATTTACCTTATTCCTTATTTTGCACCATTAATATTTTCGTTTTTACTTTTTAAAACTGTTGTATTTTTGGATAGTATTAGACATTAATAGTCAGTTGAGCCTGTGTTTAAGTTTAGAAGATTAGAGAGCATTGCATGGCTGTAGTTCATTTAATTTATTTCAAGGTTGCAGTCTTTCAGTTTTGTGACTAGTTTTTTTTAGAAAATTCAACCTTTATTTCTTCTTTTATTTTTGATAATCAAAATTTTACTGTTCTTTTTTAATCTGTATCTTTTTCTTAATTTAATTTTATTCATTCAAGTAATTGTCTCTGTTACATAAAAGTAACAAAATAGACTTTGTTTTGGCTTCCAGCTTTATCCAATTTGAAATATAGCTTATTCTTAGTTCAAAATATTATTGATACAGTTTTACTTCTTATTCTTTATCATATTAAATTTAAAGATAACAATAAAATACAACAATTTATTAAAATGAATGAATTATTTGTTAAAACAGTAGAATTAAATGGTAAAATATTAAAGAAAGAAGACTTGTAATAAATTAGAAGAGATTTCTGTGTAGAAAACTTAAATAATTAACTCTTACATTTAAAATTTAATTTTAATTCATATATTCATTAAATTATTTTAAGCATGCTTAGATAAAATTTTAATTTATTTTTAGGAACCGGAAACTATAAAAAATTTTGGTATTACGCAGCAAGATAATAAAATGAAATCAAAATATTCAAAAAGTGGAAGTGATGTGAGGAAATTATATTTGCTTTACAAATGTTTTTAAAATAAATGTTAAATTTGCTTACATAATTTCAGTCACCATTCGGTAAGGAAAATATGTATCCAGGAGAAACAAAACAAACGGGTCCTGCAGATTTAAAGAAAGTCAGGGTAAGATTATATTTAATTATTATTTATAATTGTGTTACAAGCTAAAAAATCATAATATTAATTTTATTTTTTAGGCAAGGGTGGATAAAGTTCACATTGATGGACTTTCCCGTACAAAGCATGATATCATCAGAGGACAAGTAAAAGAATTGTTCAAAGCTAAAGACTTTCAAGATGTTATTGTTAATGCCTATACAGTCAGAGGAAAATTAGAACAACTAGGTTGCTTTAAAAATATAGGAGTTTTTATTGATACTAGTCATGGTCCTGGTTCAACGCCAGAAGGAGTGGAGGTAAAGGTTTTTAATTATAATATAAAGAATTTAAAGCATAAATTTAATAAAAATTTATGATTTTAGGTCACCTTCACAGTTCATGAATTAAAACGAATTATGGGAAACATAAATACAATGGTTGGAAATAATGAAGCTTCACTTCTCATTGGAGCAAAAGCTCCTAATTTATTTGGTAGGGGTGAAAGATTACAAGTAGATTATTCTTATGGACATAAAAATTCATCAAATATAAATATTTCTGCTGTTAAGCCTATTTTTACTGGCCGACTAAATAAAGTGTAAGCTCAAATATTTAAAATAGATTACTATTACTCTTTTATCACATAATTTATGAGATTTATAAAATCGATATTATTTTAATAGATTTACTGCAAATGCTTACAACACATCATCAGAATACCCATGGTCTGGGTATAAAGAAAATGATAAAGGTCTTTTGTTAGACTTTGCATTTGATGCTAATGAATCTGGAACATTCAAACACAATATTCAGTATGAAGCAGTAGCAAGAGACCTGACAGCAGTAAAACAAGCAGCATTTAAAGTTCGAGAACAAGCTGGACCTACATTAAAATCTTCTCTTAGGCATATTTGCAAGGTCGACAAAAGGGATGAAAAAATTTTTCCACGATCAGGTTTTCTAATCCAATGTACAACAGAGTTAGCAGGACTCGGAGGAAACATAGGTTTTGTTAAAAATGAATTAGCAGTACAAAGTAATTGGTCGCCACATGAATGCCTTGTATGTATATTTATACTTTTTTATATTAAATATACGTAACAGCTGTTAAAGTTTTAATTAATATTTATTTTCCAAAATATTTTTAGACATTTCAAGTCGCTGCACAAACGGGTATTTTAAAAGGAATAAATAACGATATGCAAATAACTATTGCCGATAACTTTTTCCTTGGAGGACCGCTAAATTTGAGAGGTTTTGAAATAAGGGGCTGTGGGCCCAGAGAAGAGGGCTATGCCTTAGGAGGAAATACATATTGGGCAGGTGCACTTCATTTTTACACCCCACTTCCATTTAGACCCGGAAAAAACAGTTTCGGTGACTTGTTTAGATTGCACGGCTTTTTAAATGCAGGAAATGTAAACAATGAAGGAATAAAATTAGGTAAATATTTTTATAATTGTATTAGATAAATACGTATGATTTGACATATGTTTCATGAAATTATACTTTATTCAAATTCTTTAGTTTTATTTTAAAATTTATAAAGTATTATTTTTTAAAATATGTTAAAACATTTTTTAAGATTCAAAATTTTTTTAAATTATAGCATCGATATATTACAATTCTTTAATATAAATATTATAATTGATATCATTTAATTTTAAATTGAAAATTTCTTTGGATATAGGTGGTAGTTATGAAGAAAATATTAAAGCTTTAACGGACAACGTTCGATGTACGGCTGGTTGCGGTGTAGCAATGAAAATAGGAAATATAGCGAGAGTGGAATTGAACTTTTGTTGGCCCCTTTTGTTCCTTAGAAATGATATTCAGCAACAAATACAGTTAGGGTTGGGCGTACAATACTTATAAAATAGCATGTTATCTAACTGGAACAGAGATTCGTGGCATTTGAGTTCTATTTAATGTCAGTATGGAAATTATATAGAACAAACTTCATGATCAAAGATTTTCTGCTGAGCTATCAATGTCCTGTTAAATTAGTTTTTCTGCTACAGAGTTATCATTTATAATCTAGATAAAATAGAAATAGATAATGCTTTTTCTGTCCCTTTTAGAAATTAAACTAGTAGTGTTATTATAAAAATGCATTTATAAATAAGTTATTTAAGTTTATCCTATAAAATTCTCGTACTCATTATTTTAATATAAATAATAATTGTTAATTTATTTCTCGAGGCGTGTCTAAGTAAAATTGCTTACTAAAGAATTTTGATCTTTAGTTGCGAAAAATACGAAGATATTTTAAAAATTTCTTGGTATTTAAAGAAATAAAAAATAATTTTATTGAAAGTTTAAAGCACAAATGTTAATAACAATGAATGTCACAGTACAAATTTACTGTTCCATGGAGATATTTTGCTAAAATGCGAAAATTGTGTTCCATATAGAAGACTCAACAAGTATTTTATTGTAATATCCCTTAAATGAAATGTGTATAGGATAAATATATGATCTATTTTAAAATTCTTTATAGTTATCTTTCTTTAAGTATTAAAACTAAGTATCACGAATTTGAAGGCGATTGTTGCATCATTCTTTGCTGTAAGCAGCGAGCGTGACGTACTCATATGTAAAAAAATGATTGTCTAATGTGGACTGTGGAGCATGAGTTACATCTTGTTACATTCACTTACACCAAGCGTGCCACGTGTAAAAAGAAGAAAAAGTAATTTATATAAATAGGTATTTGTTATTTAAGTCTACATTTATTAAATATAAATTATATTTTTTCCCTCTATTTCCTTGTGGGAAATTTACAAGGCTTTCAAATTTATCGAGGTTTACTTTTCATTTCTGCAGTGTTGCCAAGCTTTCAATTGTTTCGCATGAATCGAAGCGGGACGTTTAAAGTTCTTGTTTGTTACTTCAAAATATTATAATATATTTATGAATAAATAATTATTCGACATAATAACAAATGTTATTACTAAAATTTATTTATTACAAAAAAAATGACTAATAATAAAATGATTATTAGTAAATAACAATTATTATTGCTCACGAAAAACACATACCTATATATGTGCTTTACATCGTGAACCAAATGATATGTAAAGAAATATATGAATATGTGTAAAAATTATATACATTATTAATATTAATTAATTAACACATTAATATATAAATATATTAATATCCACAAGAATTTTAAACTTTCAATAATTTAGTAGAATTATCATATAGTTGCATCGTATTTTTTATTTTCTTTAATACATATTTATTCATTTTAATTTTATAACAAAAATAAAAAAAATGAAATTTTTTTCTTATGCACTAATTTTTCTATTTTTTCTTTAAACTATAAAAATTTTTTTTTTAAATGATACTTTGACTTTAAAACGAAAATTACATTAAGCACTACAATTATCGCAATTTTCATAATAATCGTCAATTCATGATAAAAATATAAATATATGTGTACGACATTTTTGTCCCGAATTCCATTCTTTTGGATTTAAAGAAAATTTTTTGTTATACTTGTAAAATATTTATATCGATATTTACTCAAAACAAGATTCTTTAGTTATGCTTTAATAAATTATTTATAGATTTTTCAAGTTATTTATAAAAAAAATTAAATATTAGTTAAAATTGCGAATGACAAAGTGCTTGATAAATTTCATTGCTTTTAATGGATAAATAAATCTATTTATATACAGATACTTCAACTTTTCTGAGCAAAAACCTATCAAATGACTTCAAACTGAAAATAAAATTAACTAATCAGTTGTAAAAGAAGAAAGATGTACTGACGATAAGCGCGCCCTCACAAATAAATAAGCAGTCGCTAAAATATCAGACAGTTCAGGTACAGTAGATGATCGAGAGAATGAGACTCGAACCCCTTAATTATAGACCAGGGAGGCGCGAAAATAATTGAAATTGACAAAAGAAAAGTTCAGAAATAGAACGCCTAAGTCTCGCAAGCGCCGCCGCTAAAGTATAAGATTGTAAACAAACGACAAGAGGACGGACGAATCGGTAGGGCATATCTGGCAACGTCGCTTTCTCGATTCGTCGAGAACGTCACACAGCGTTGAGCTTGAGAGGAAGGGGGACTACACTTTCCACCGTTAGCAAGACAAGGACGGCTAGCAATGTCGGTCGGAGTGGGGGTCGAATCGAGCGGGAGGCAAGCCCAGAGAGAACGTCCCTCTTGCAGTTCGCCTCATTTCCAATGAAAATGGCCGCTTGAAAATACGTTGTGTTGCGAGTTATAAACCGTCTGTGTAAAGTTTATCCTGAAAATGCGCACCATGGAATCTTACGAATCAGCTGTAAAATCGTCAGACATTATTGTGACCGATATCGAAGCTATTATCAACGTTAAAATCGCCGATTTGAAGAAAACAACTAAGAAATTTAACTCGGGAAAATTGCTAGCTGTCTCCACCACGATTAAGTCCACACCGTTCCACAATCAGCAGCTCCGCACCGTGAGAAGACGTCGTCACTGTCCTTGCTGTAAGTTCGTCAAAACTGCAATGATTTCATGTGTGTGCGTAGACGCGTGCGTACGCACACTAACGAGTGTTTTTTTTTCGGGCTAAAAGCGTGTGAATCACGCGCTGGAAATTTAGGTGCATGAGGCATGACTTTTTAAAGCTAATCGGGAATCCCTGTACGTAGACTGTACTTCATACTACCACATTGCGCTATATCATAATAAACAAGGCATATCGATCATACATATGTATAGAATGGTTTAAGGTAAAGGATTTTAAAATTCAAGAGGTGCTCGATATATCGATCGCTCTGTTTTGTGGGCGCACGTGAATTTTGCGTACTATGGTGTGGAGGAGTATAGAGGGACGCTACACCTGATTGCATGCGCTTCATCAGTGTGTAGTGGCCAGCCTGGAAAAGGGCTTTGTTTACGTAAAGAAGGCTGAGTTCGTCGATGTTACGTTCAATTCTGCACTTTCGTTTTTCTGCTTGTTAGATAAATGTATTTTAAAATACTGTGCTACTGCAAAGTGGGAAATAACGTGAACAATATTGCGCTTGTTACACAAAGAAGTTGCTGTACGCGATACGACTAAATGATATTTATGGCTTATATCAATTGATTTATTTACGTCACATTGAAATTATTACTCGATGATGCGCGTTGAATATGACTTGTCATTTTAATATCATTTAAATCATTAAAAATAATGAAATTTTATTCTACAAAAATTGTTTATTTATTATCTTGTTATTCTCGGTAATGTGTTGAATCAGAAGATTTTGTAATCAATCCAACCTGGTAAATAAACCTTATTTACAATTAACTCCATAAATTCATTAAAAAGCACACTATGCTTGACAACAAAATAGAAAATACTACCTGCAAAGATAGATTAAACATTCACTTTCGCTAAGCTTACATAAATTTACATAAGCAAAGAATTATCAAGTTTTAAGTTACAAAATTAAAACAGTGTATAATTTTTGTAGATTATTAATTTTAGCATGATTCTTTTGTAACTTTTCATAAATTCTTTATTCTGTATGGTTTAAAAGAAATTTTATACTCTATGACATCTACATGTTATTGTTGACGAACTGTCCCTTTTAAGCAGTTATAAATGATACCTTACTATACTTATTACTATTAATACAAGTCTAATTATCTTTAATAAATGAACTAGTTTTCTCATTAAAATGTTTATACTCGTCAAAATATATAAATAAATGATAAATTCTCTATTAAATTGGTATAAAATGATATAAAATTTATTTAAATTGATCAATTAATGGTAAAATATTAATAATTTGTTATCAAACAAATTGAAAAAAACTTATTTTTGTTGCTGTTTTTACTATATTTAAAAATACAGTTGTTAGTAAAAATTATTGTTAACTTGGAAAAAATGTTACAACTCTTGAAAAGGTTTATCAAAAAAAAAAATCAATCTTTCCTTAATAAAGTAATTAACTTAAATTCCCATTTGGAGGACCCAAAGAACAAAGTTAACAACGAAAACAAAAGAATCTAACGTTTCAAACGTTGTCCAACGTGAAAGTTGACCGGCGCAAAAGAGCCGACGTGTTGCATCTGCCAGCTAGCACGTACTTTGTTACTGCCGGAAAGGCATTATTAGTGCATCGTGATTCATGCGGGGTTTCCTGTTTCACGATCGCAGCCATCCTTTGCTTCATCCTTAGCAACATTCCGAGCGCGTTTTCGCCCACCTCGCTTATAACTGCGCAGCTCTCTGTCCGATCGTGAACAATCGAATTTTTCTTCGAAAATAATGATTCAATACCCGCTCGTTCGCCGATCATCTCGGCGGCGGAAAATCGCTGATACAAGGCGGTCTAATCGTTCGAGTTTTTTTTTTCAGTACGGAAAATACGTGTATAATGTTATACGCGAGAAACTCGTTTGCCCCCTTCAGCACGACGGCTAATGAAATGTTTCGAGCGGCACGACTTATCAGTGTGGAAATTTTAAGCTTTGTGTTATAAATTCCTTATCGAAAGTTCATTAATGACCTCGCATTCAAATCTTTCTCTCTAAGAGCGTTGATTTTTTTGTGACATAATATGTGTCCGCATTAGGCATGCAACAAATCGAAAACAGTTTTTATGGAATGCATGTATGTAGAGAGCAATATTACTTCCTTATCTCCGCAATAGAAAGTTGTGGATAACAGTTAGGTGGAATACTCCGTTCATCGTAAATATTGATAACCCTCTAATCAATATTTTCTAGAATTACTTTTTTTAATTCGGAAAGTCCGCTGTTGTTCTACAGACTGGAAGCGTTGAAGACAGGTGTAATTAAAAAATATACGTAAACAAGTATGTGAAATTATAAGGAGGAAGCTATTATTCTTGATTTGGCTTCCGTTTATCCGGCTTCAGTGTCCGCAAAAATTGAGTGTTAAATATACGAGGGTATATCAAGTGACAAAAGAATAATTTACGAATGGACGTAAAAGTAATTAGAGGCCATAAAAATAAAATTTATCGGTTGATAGAAACTTTCCGGAACATCAACGATTTTATTATAAAATAAGTGGCATTGATAATTTTTTTTCTTTCAAGGTTTGACATTCAAAGTTTTGCAATCACTTAGATCTGACAATTATATTATTCAATAAAGTTTTAAAATTTGATATTTTCATGGAGCGTATAGCGCTTAAAAAAGTTCTAAAATTACTTCATTCATAAAGCTATCAATGAAGATATAGTATTTAGAAAATAAAAATGAATTCCTCTGCGGTTGTACGTCGTGACGTCACATCTTTGTAAAGACGTGACTCGGGCGTGACGCATGGCGGATTTTTATTCAATATGCTTTGTTAATTTTTCCTATCAACATTTTTTTCTATTTTGTTAAGTAAATTAATATTATAGTATAAATATTTATCTATTCAAATTCTTTTTACGTAAACCGATACACAAAATAGTTTGTGAAGCCCGTTTGGTAACCGTTTCGGAGAGTTTTTTGGCCCCGAAGTAAAAAATTTGAAAATCATCGAGGAAAACGTCGTATTTCTTTGTTGATGAAATTATTTCTCGGCGTCTTGCTAAAGAAAATAGAATACTTCGTTCAAACGGAAATATCTGTTTTTCACTTTATATACGCTATAAAAAACTCATTTAGAAAATTATGTAGACCTCAAGGCACTTAAGAAATGTTTTATCAGCATTAAAGAAAATATGCTCTGAATGTCCGTATTCATGCAGATATAAAAGTACTGAACAGGATAGAATAAAGTGAGAGGTCCGAAGAAACCAGATTGTAAGAAAGTACTTACCGATTCAAGGTCTTGACATTTTTTTTTCATTGCAAGCTTCGTCTTATTTTTTTATTACTATATAAAGATATAAAGATGCCTCAGACATGAATTAAAATATTTATAAATAATCTAGATTTTATTTTACAAATAATACACTATTTAAAATAATAAAAAAAGGTAAATGTAAGAATGTATATACTATTTAATATTCATTTTCTACTTAGACATCTTATTCCTTCTAACTTGTAAATAATTTTCATCGTGCTTTTCATCTATCTCCGCATGAAATTCAAATCTGCTACGCTAAAGCAGAATGCAAGCCAATCATCTCTCTAATAACTATATCAAAGCTGCTAGTTCCCCTAAATTATCTCACTGCTTCTCATACTATATCCTCATGAATGTTTCACTCGCCTGCTTGCTAAAAAAAAAAAAAAAAAAAAACACCTCGTTACCCCAAAAACGCTCTCCGTGGAAGAGTCTCCGCCCACGCAGGCGACTCTTCCCGTCATACTTTTCAAGCAAAAAAAATTCAAAGAATCTAAAACTCGACGTTTCTCCTGGCTGTTGCAGTGCCGCACAGCAGTGGGGTCAAGTTTCGAGCAGGCGGTGGTGGGGGTAAGCAGGATTCAGTCTGCTGAGTGACCGCGCGGAGCCGCTTTAAGGATGGACTTGACGCCGGGGTACGCGGCGGCTGCTAAGCGCTCGAACTCCGACCCCTCGACGGCCGTCTACGCCGAGTCTAAGGCGGACTATCTTCAATCGCAGCTCAACCTTAAGAGCCACTGGCCCGGCAACATGTACCCGAGCCAGCAGATACCCCAACACTCGTCGAGCAAGCCGCAGCTCATCCGGGCGGGCCTCGACGAGAATAAGAAAAATTACGCTTTTGGGTACTTACTGCTACTTATTGCCTACCTTTTTTAGTCTAGTCAGAGGGGAGGCGGGACACCGACGTTACGGCTTTCTTTGATTTTCGATGTGATTTTACGATTTTTTGATGTTTCGCTTTGTAGTGAACTTTGGGTTTTACGGAATAAGGGCACTGCGAAGAAAATTGCAAACAATTTCAAAATGCAACTGAAAAACTTGCGAAACTGTAATGTCGGTAACGTGTCCCCAAAGTTAAGCTTTGGAGGAACGGACTGGCACCTTTAGGAGTCACTCCGGCTCTCTAAAAGTTAATGATTTTCGGCAAAATTATTAGTAAGGAACGTAGTTATATCAAAACTATCTTTTTTCCGGGTCTAAACTTTTTAGGCTAGTATGATTTTACTCCTTTCAGTATTGAAAATTATGACTTTTCGAAATTGAATTTATATTAAAAACAGTTTAGAGTAAATATTTACTCAATTCTTGAATTATATTTTAACAATAACAAAGTTTTAAAAAATCACATTACTCAATTGATCGTTATTTTAAAAAGGAAATGGAAGGCTTTATTTTTACTATATATGCATTAGAAAATGAATTCTATATTTTTAATTAAAAAATAATACTATTTTCTAAATGAAAACTAAAAGTTTTAAAGAGTTTTTTCTGAATGGGCTGTAAAAGAAAAATGTTTAAATAAGTGACAAGCTTACAAACAATAAACTATTTGTGAAGATAAGTTTTTACATTATTACTACTTTAGAAGTAAACATAGTAAAGAGACAATTGAATAAAAACTAATTCAATTGATTTATTTAAGTTCATTATGCAAAACAACTTCCAACTATTTACAAATTAGTTTGTTTTTGCAAAGAATAAGAAATGAATATGCCCTTGCACAGATTTAAAAAAATTAATCTTATAAAAAAATAAATAAATGAGAAATTTGGAACAATCGCGAAGGACACAAGTTGTTTGAATAAAATTTCGACGTTACTTTTAGTCAATTGATAATTTATCAAATTTGTTTAAAAAACTATTTATTGGATTATACAGCAGATTCAATAAATGAAAAGTGGTCGGAATTGGTTTCTACTTGAGCTGAAACTGCTTTTACGTTTATATTTGTCGGTGAAATTATAAAAACTTGCATGCCACGCATTTCCCCTGTAACAAATGAAAGCAAAAAAAAAAACTAATAATACAATTTCTGTAACAGTAGCCCATACACAACAAAGCAAAATCTCAACGCCGGTAGCGTGACAGCAAGCCAACCGAAGAAGGAATCCATTTGGCAAACTGTCTTTCGAAGTGCGTCCAATCTCCTTGGCGAACACCTGGGCAGCACTAGTTCATTGATCAAGAACTGGTCAAACATGAACAATCCCCTGTCGGTGACAGTCGTGGCGCCGAACTTCTACGAGACTCTGCAGCGCAGCCAGGATCAGAAGCTGGTGAGTCCTACGAGTGCCTTCTACACCCAGCGCAAGTGGAGTCAGGAGTCGGTCTGCAGCGACGAGAACGCCCCGACTGTCCTGTACGAGGACGAAATTCTGAGTGGGAAGAAATTTAGCATTAGTGACACTACCGATAGTGACAAAATGTGGAAAGAGTACAAGTGCATGTACGGCGCCGTGCAGGATTCGTGTAAGGATAAGGAAATTGTTAATAGTGTGGATATTGTAAATAGCTGCGGCTGCAACAGCGAAGATTTGAGATCTTTTAAAAACATCGTCATCGATGACGAACAAGGTACTAATTTTGTTAATTCAGAGACACTTTTTTTTTGAAAGAAAACAGTGGGTTACTGCAACCAAAATACTTACTAATGACGGTGACTCTGGGGGTCATTTTTAGACTAATTAGACCGACAAGCAGTAGATAGTACTTAAAAGAAAGTATTGAGATTTTGCCTCTAAGAAATGTTATCAGTAGTTTTTCTTTTATCTTGAGTCTACGAGACATGAGCAACGTTCTTAACTTGTCATTTCTAGTGGTCATTAGTACACAAGCTCTAAATACCGAAAGAGCCGTGTTGAGTAGAATATTTTGAGCGATTCGATTCTTATATTTTATGCTTGTTGGTTAAAACTTATCTGTTATTATTACATGTTACACTACAACGTTTAAATATTTCTTATAATTTTAAAAAAAAAACAATTAGATGTTTTTACAACGTGATAAAGAGAAGCGACTTAAAGTGTTTTCTTTCAAACCTTCTTATTTGAAGTTTGAAATTTATTTCATTTTCATTTAATATATTTTAGTTCTTGTTTCTATATCAATAAAAATGTTTCTCTTACAGTGATAGATAAATCAACAAATTTTGCCAATACATTAAAAATCGACGACGAGCCAGTAATGTTAGAAAAACCAGACATCTTGGAACATACGCAACCCCAAGAATGCCAATCACAGTCACAAACAGCATCATCATCAGAATATAAGGGTGTCACGGGCATGCTATCAAACGCTTACAATAAGGTCGTAAACGGTATGGTTGACCTCCTTCAACCGGGTCCTTCGAATTCCGAGCCCGAGTTATCCACACTTTTTACAAAACGCGCTTGTTCTCCAAAACCCCGTCCTAAAAAAGTACACAACATATCCGGCGGTCGTGGTAGAGGCCGAGGTAAGTCGCAGCTGAGACGCTCAGGGGTGAGTCAAAAACGTCATCGGAAGGAGCGCAGTCGATACGACACGTCCGAGGACATAAAAAGTGACATAGACAACTGGGAAGAACTGGAGTTTAGCCCGTATACCAACGAAGAGCAAGACGTCTATGATTTTGCCGCTCAATCATCGAACGACGACTGTGATTCTATCGCTCAACCATTGAATGACGACTGTGACCAGGTCGATGGGGTCTGCGTGAAACGACCGATAAGCTACACCTTGGGTGACATCGAACCTAAAAAGAGAAAACCGAACAAAAAGGAAAAACGTGCTGCTTCTTCAAGCTGGACACAAGTTAGTGTTGCTAGAAAACCCACATTGGACAGCGATGAGGATGTGGACTTCGATTTGAAGGGATTTAGGGGGCGCCTGCTTTCTGACAGTTCAGTCGATTCAGAAGACGGTTATTGTATTGTATTCCAGAAAGATGACTGTAGCGACAGAGACGTCGATTCAGAGTCAGAATCTGAATCTGACGAGGAGAGTAGCATGGAGACTGAAACAGAATCCGATTCAGAGTCTGATGACGAAGCTGGTATAAGATGTAAACGAAATGTCAAGGTAAAAATTTTACTTAAAATCGGTTCAATTCTATATTGGAACCTTATCCAAATCAGACTAAACCGAATCAACTGTATAAACACTTTTAATACTTTTTGTTTTTGTATGTTCACAGGTGCGGTTCAACTTGAAGCCCGAAGTCCACATGATGATTGCGTGGAAGTTTGCCTACAAAAGCGCCCGTCGTGGCAACTGGGAGCAAGTAAGGCGAGATCAGGAACGGTTTCAACGCCGCGTAAATAGTTATGCCGCTGTTCTTGACCCTATACTCAGCGAACAACACCGGATGCGGGTTTGGCACGATCGCTTCGAAGAATAATATAGCGCCTTTCTAAATAATATATTTTAAACATAAATCATAGGAATTATAAAATCAATCGCGTGTAATCTACTGTAAATTGCGGGATAAACAATTAACGATTAACTAACGATGAAAAGCGAAAGTTTTTATATAAAAAATGTGTTTTTCGTTCAAGCAATGAAAAACGTCCGGGCTTTGTAAAGTACAAATAAAGACCTTCGACGCTCTCAAAATATTATTTTTAAAAAGCGATTATTAGAAAGACTGCTATTTAAAATATATCAACACATTATTTTTCGGAGTGAAAGCTCAAAGGTGTACAGAAATAGAAAACGCAATGTGTGTAAAAACGAAGATGAGGTGAACTTGTTACGGGTAAAAATGAGGAATTTTTAAGATAGGCACTTTTTAGATATTATATCATGGAATGTATTTTACATTCTCATGGCTGTACAAAGAAGTACTACTGTACATTTCTCTTGCCTTTTTGAAGTGCTTAGCATCCTCTCGGCTCATTTTATCCTTTTAAATTCCCTCGACCTATTGTTCTGTTTTATGCATATTTTATACAGTGTATTATTTTCTGATTTTTTTTCACAGTCGAATACGTGAAAAATCTTTGTCGACTTGGTACAGATAATCACTGTTTTGTTTATTCTTTTTGTGATTCGTTGATTAGTCACTATAAACATCTATGGAAGAAACATATTATCTTAAAATTCGAGGGCGCTCGAGCTTGTAAATAAGTAAAAAGTATAAATATTTCCAATGCTAGTAAAATTGTTGGTTACCATAAAAGAAGTATATATTGCTAAAAATTTAGGATTAATTTGAAATTAATAATTGATAAAATTATTCATCATTGCTAATACAAATTAACTTGATAAGTCTAAATTGCAATTTTTAATTCTTATAGAAAATTAAAAATGTGATTGCTTAATTTCTTAAATGTCTTGTCTTAAAAAAAATGTTGGTATGGCAATTTTGTGTGCGATAGTTTTCTTCTTTTTAAATGTACGAAATTAAGAAACGGGGGAAAATAGATTTTAATGAGTAAAAATTCAGCGTCTACTGTTAAATGTCTATCATTGCAGCTATTTGAAGAGTATCTCTTAGCGACGCTTCATTTCACAATGTAAATGTATAAAAGTACAGATGTAATTAGAAAAAATTCTGACTACGCTACATTATGTATATAAGTAATGAATTCGTTCAATGTATTTACGTATCGAGGCAAGAATTAAAACCTCGACGATGATTTTGAAACTCGGTTCGATGCGATTTTAAGCATTTTACAAACTTGAAGTGAGATAGTATAAATTTAAGAAATCATTTTTGGTTTTTCATTTACGGTATTAATTTTTTTAGTTCTTCATCAAACTTGTGTGAGTTTCTTTTTTGACGTCGAATAGAATTAATACTGTTTATGTCTCTAGTGAATTAATAAATATATAAATTAAATATATTTTTTGTTTATTTCCTATGGTAAATTGCAGGTTTAAAATATCAGCAAGTATTATTTTAAATAAACTTATTCGGTAATAATTTTGTTTTACAAAATAAAGTTTGCTTCATTATGATTCATACACTCAAAATTTTAAACTTATTTTGATATAAATTTATATTTAAATGTATATAGCTTTATGGAAATGCAATAAAATAATATATCTGAAAAAAAGTATTTTATTACATTATTTATAAGTATAATTATTAATATTAATATTACCAACATTCATCAACTCGCTTTTATCAATTTATAATTTTTATTAACTACATAAAAAATAATTTTATAAAGTCATTTATATAAATCTTTGTCTTCGTTAAATATACTGCATGATGACTATGCGCGGATTATTGTGAAATCATCATCAGTCGGTAAGATCAGATTCTTTTCTTATTTATTATTGTCGGTGCATTACCGATCCGGTGTTATTCGGTTACCTGCAGAACGCGAGAACTCGACGGCGGCGCCGCCGAGTGGTCGGGGTGCCTCACTCATCCATAGGGCTTTGCGCTTCTCCTTCTCCTTCTCGGCTTCTATTAGATCGAATCTGTCTTCGTTGATGGTAACATGGCGGATGCAGCGGCTCGACAACTTCAATACGAATATAAAGCGGTAATTAGTTTTGAACCTAATACTTTTAAAACTATTTGTAGTTAGATTTTATCTTACATTTCTTTATGTATTACTTGTAGTCATATTATATTTTTTATATTTTTGTTAATATTTTTACGTTGAATTTCGTGAATAGGTTATGTTGTAGAACGCAACCGATATTTTTTTTTTTATTAATTCGATTTGGCCTTTTGAAAATATGACCAAGTACTACAATCGATATTTATCAGATAATTGAAATGTAGTTAGATTTTATCTTGCATTTATTTATGTATTACTTCTAAAGTCATATTATATTTTTTATATTTTTGTTAAAATTTTTACGTTGAATTTCGTGAATACGTTATGTTGTAGAACGCAACCGATATTTTTTTTTTTATTAATTCGATTTGACCTTTTGAAAATATGACCAAGTACTACAACCGATATTTATCAGATAATTGAAATTTTCAATGTGGTGACCTTTATTTTCATAACATAGCTTTATTTTCGGATGATAACCTTGATTGATAACCTTTATTTTCAGAATTCAAATCTTGTTCTGCAAGCTGATGTTCGTCTGATAGAAAGAAGAAGCAGAGATGAGGCTACAGGTGAAGTTGTGTCCCTTGTGGGAAAACTTGATGGCACTAGAATGGGTGATCGAGCAAAAAGAAGTAAACCAGGAAAAGCTGAAGAAAGAAAAGCAAAGTATGTATAGCTAAAAAAATTATAACAGCAGTTAGATTAATTTTGACATGAACTTTTATTATTGTACAAATAACTTTTGCATTGTTAGTTCTTAATATACATAATGCAGAAGTTACGATATATTTTATATTTGGATAATTTAAATACATTCTGAATATTTTAGGAGACAGAAACGTGATGAAGCACAATATGACTTCACTCATAACAAAGGAGCAACAGTTCTTTCTGAAGGTGTAGATGAAACAGTTGGGATTGTCTATCGTCCGAAAACGCAAGACACACGGCAAACTTATGAAGTTTTATTAAGTTTTATTCAAGAAGCTCTTGGGGATCAGCCACGTGATATTCTTTGTGGTGCAGCAGATGAAGTCTTAGCAGTTTTAAAAAATGACAAATTAAAAGAAAAAGAAAAGAAGAGGGAAACTGAACAATTGCTTGGAGGTTTAGCAGATGAACGTTTTGCATTGCTTGTTAATTTAGGAAAGAAAATAACAGACTTTGGCAGTGATGAAAAAAGTGCTGCTGGAGAAGAGAATATTGATGAAATGTATGGCATCAATGTTCAATTCGAAGAAAGTAGCGAAGAAGACGACGAGGATGTTTATGGAGAAGTTAGAGAGAATGAAGAAGATGGAGATGAACGAGAAGAGGCAAACGATGACAGAGCTATTCATGCAGAAAATGTAAGATTTAAACTTCTACTTCCTTATTACAACTAAATAATATGGATTTTTACAATTAAATAACATTAAAGATAATCTTCCTTTTTTATCATAAAGGTAAAATGAATTTGTAAACATTTTAATAAAAAGGGTAGATATATGATGAAATAAATATATTTTAAATTAATTAAAAAAAACTATATTACTAAAAAAATGTATTAAAACATGAAATTATTTTTTTTTAATTTATTTACATTCAATTTGTTTACATTCTTTGGGATTTACAGTTAGGTAGAGCAGAAGAAATGAAAAAAGAAAAGACGTTACACCCTAGAGATATTGATGCGTACTGGTTACAAAGGAAACTGAAAGCTATTTATAATGATGCAATGATTTCACATGCTAAAGCAGGAGATGTTTTAAATGTATTGAAAAGTGCTGCAGATGATAGAGATT
>UCOM01000357.1:0-87362 GCA_900474385.1 Ormyrus pomaceus
CTCCCACTCCCACCACCACCACTCTTTTTGTCTCGCTCTGGCTAGTGCAGATAGAGAGAAATGAGGATGCTCACGTATACGCAGTGATTCGCTTCGCGGACGTGTGCGAGAGCTTACTTATCGCTTTTTCGCCGGAAAAGGGGACGCCGGCAAGCCTCCTCTTAAATAGTTTACAATTTAAGAGGACTTCCCAGTCTATCTATTGCTAAATAATTTTAATATCTTTCATCTAGTTCAATAACAATTTAGAGATTTATATAATAACCTATAATTATTAGTTATAGAAATAGGTTATAAATACAAGGAAATTGTACAAAAACCAACCTTATCATTTTGAAGGACTAGGATACCATATTCCAGTTTCGCAAGTCAAACAATCGAGGCTTTGGTTCTTCGTTAAACGCCCAACCAGATTCCAAAGATCCGGAATTCATCACTCCATCATAATCGACTAAATCAACAATCCTCGCAGTACATAATCCAGTGAGAAGCCGGACTACTTAACGCCTCAGTCCATCGGTTTTCCCGGTCTCTTGACAGATTACCATAGCTCTCGTCGTCCTCCCGGGCCGGGAGAAAAAAGAAGCGTCGATAAAAGCCCGAGAGTCGGAGCGGGTCTCCCCGAGGAGTAACTAACCGACGAGCGTAGGGCGTCAAGGTAATGCGCCATTAGTATGTGAGCTCCGTAGCCGAGGGTCTTCTGACTGACTGGCTCGAGTCCGAGCTGTCAATAGCCGGCTTGTTACCGCGGCGATGATCGGCCTAACCAACGGGAAATATCCGTCCTTTTCTCGCGATTCTGTCCACCCCCTCCCCCCTCCTTCTTTTTGAAGGAAGCTTTATTTATAGAGGAACTTGCCGCGTAAATCTCGAGAAGCGGCACTTAATTGCTCTCCGACTATGATTTTTCGCGCATATATAGAGCGAGACAGAGTTTGTGATTTATCGAGCCCAAGTTCTCCGAGCCGCGACTTCGAGATCGATTCCGAAGGAGAGGGAGGGGGGCAAAGTAAGAGGGAGTCGATCAATGAGTCGCGATCCTTTACGGATCTAATTGAGCAAGGAGATAAGGGCCGAGCGCGGCTGTGTAATGTCTTGCGCGCCGTTAATGGCCGAACTAATAGCTCCGAGCTGCTGGTAGCGTCAACGACGAGTAAAGCGCTTTATTTCTCGTAATTGTGCTATGAAAATCTCCGATTGTATCGATACGCTTTTTATGGAAAAATTTGGGGGAGCCCGAGAGTTTCCCCGTAAATCGCTTTATTTCCATCGGAAAACACTAAAGTTTTAAATAATTTTGCTGCATCTTATACTTGTCAAGGATGAATGAAATGAAAAATGAATAAATACTAAATATTGTCAATCCAGCGATAGAAATACCCGCTCGGTCGTATCGCACAGTACTCTCGATATACTGTTATTTCGCTTCGCAAAGAACGTGACACTTTGATCAAAGGCTCCCATCTTTATCGCCAGGAAAAAAAAAACAAAAGGCCCGGCTGTCTCCGCTGGTGGCAACAGCATTTTTTACGTGCTCACAAGCGGCTCGCATAAAATCGAAGCCTCGGGGGAGCCTCGCTCGACACCTCCTGGCCCGGCGAGTAATAACGCAGCGCGCATCTCCCGCGCGCGCGACTCCGAGAGAGAGAGAGAGAGAGAGAGAGAGAGAAAAAAAAAGCGGCGAGAAAAACTCCGGAGCGCTATACGGTGTCCAGGCCGGTTTTTGTATGCACGCGGGGTAGGAGCGGTAGTTAGAAATACCCCTTAGGAGAGTCGTAGAGTGTAGGTCAATCGTATATCGGGCTGCGCGATGAAACAGGGTCATTAAGCTTTTGAGGAGAGCGGCGGACTGCCGGCCGAGGGAATGAAGGGGTGTGTCCGTACCTGCGGAGAGAGACGTATAAGTATTCCCTTCAGGCGAGCGGCAATTTGTCCCGGTCATTTGCCGAGTCCGCCGGGACTCCCCGACTGGTAATCCAATCACTAGCCGCACTCTATATATACGCGAGCGAGTCGGAGCGGAGCGCTCTGCCCCCTTTGTCTCGCGAGCAGTTGACCGATCGTTCGCTTTCTTATATGTCTCCACCCTCTCTCTCCTTCGATTTATTCCACTTGTTTTTCCGCGGTCGCCCCGCGCAAGCTCTTTATGGATCATCCAGCCCTCCAGCTCCCGTAACTTTATGTCCCTGTAGTCGATTAATACAATTGCTTCATTGCCGTGCTACACGCTTTTCCGAAATTCTCTCTTATTAAGGCGCAATCAGAGCCGGCAAATAATAGGCGTGGTAGTCGTTTGGTTAAAAAAGCTATTTTCTATATCGGCTATTGTGAAAAACAATCAACGCCAAATCCGTATACGTTCAACGATCAGAGGCTGCCGGCCGAATCTGCAGTGTCGGTCAGTTTCGATTCGATTTCGAACGAACAAAGGATTTTCAATCGGCGTCTTCTGGAAATTAATTTCAATGTATCTCAAAGGGACCCGCGACAAAGGTACGCTTCGCTGCCCGCGAATGCGCCGACGGAGGCGGCCAAGATTGAGCCTCCCCGGAGCTTCTCTCCTTATTCCAACTCCTGTCCGCCATCCCACAAATGAGATTTCCGTTTCGGAAGCTCCTCTAAGCCTCGCTCGCTTAGCCCCGATCGCCTTCGCCGATACATTTATTTTTCCGACCCTTTTCCGCTGCTCAATATCTCATGGGCTTTCAAATTTAGATTCGCTTTTATTATAACTTTCAAGCCTATCTATAATCGAAGGCTAAGCCTTTTTAATTGCAGGACAGATTTAAGGCGTAATAGAGAGGACGAGTGTCTTGGTTGTACAATCACGTCTTTATAATTTTGACGAACAAAATTGTTTTGTCACACTAAAGTATATATGACTCTAGAAATAAATCTTTTTAGTTAATCGCAAAGAAATTGATGACCCCTCGATCGAAACGATATCGAAATTTCTCCTTCGCAGCAATCAGCTCGGATTTCGCAGCTCGTAAGCGTAAGCACCTCAAGGCCGAACCCCCAGCAGCAACCAGCAACTCCGCCGTCGGGGTTCGAGCGCCGTGGCGAATTATTCCCGCGCATTACCAAATGGAAATTAATTTGGCGGGCTCGCGGCCATAAATCAGCCGACCGAGAGAGAGAGAGAGAGAGAGAGAGAGAGAGTGTCTCTCGGCTGCCGGGGCTTTAAATCACGCCGCCGGTATAATTGGGCTCGGCCGTGCTATACGTACCGGAACACCACTAACTAACTTGATCATTCGCGCTCTCTGCCCCCCGACAGTCCCCGGCAGCGATCTCTTTTCCGTTCAAGTCTCAAAAGCGCGGCCGACGGGTCAGTTTAAAAGGAAACGTAAAACCCCGAAACAAGGCCAATTTGCCGGCTTTTTCCTTTGCGCGCCTATACGTCCCTCGTGCGCGATAGCGGCACGTATGTCGGCTCTCACCCCTCGGTCTCGCGGAACGATTTTGCATCGCCCGTAAGAACACGCGCGCTGCCTTTTCCTTTTTCCCGCTTCCAGGCGAGTCGGGAAACGTGTCTCGAGCGAGACGCCCACCATTTCGACCACCTTGGCTTTCTTTTTCGCTCCGGAGCGTGCGAGGGAAATAACGCGCGATAGAAATAATATGCCTCCGAGGGCAGGCGTTCAGATCGCTTTATTTATTTCTAGCGGAGCCCGTTCTTTTCTTTAATAGGAATCGAGAAGTCGAAAGTACTGTACCTTTGCAACGGATCCGTTCACCGGTATAAAATGCATTGCAATTTATAAAAAGTTTTTTATTGAAATTTTTTATACCGCAGGCGAATAATAACGTTTTAGCGAGAAAAAGACGTGTGCAGCACAAAGGAGGGCGTGAAAATGTACGCGATTTCGAATAAATATGCGAGACAAGACTCGGAATTTCATGCGTAATTTGCTACACGCACTCGACACGTTATGCTTCATTTCTCCATGTCGAATTCCCTTTCCTTTGTTAAAAAAACTTCTCTCCGCGCGGAGAAAGAAAAGGGAAAATATAAATAATCAGATCGCGGTAAGCGTCAATCCTAATAAAAGTCCGTGCAAGCAGTTCCCTTTCGTATTCCATCGGCGAGAGGCGATTACCATAATAACTGCACTGACCGCGAAATATATTTTACGAGTACTCTGTTTCTTACTTTGGCCTTTTCGGTATTTTTCGATTCGCTAACTCAAAACACCGTGGTGTTCGGGGCGCCGTGTGGAGATATTATTCTTTTCATTAACCTAAGTAGTGCAATACAATAAATATCCCTTATCAGTATACATTTCGGATTTTTCTGATAATACTTTTCAATTACATATTGCGAAATAGCTTTTGCATAATCAAAATCCATTATTCTAATTATAAATATACATTAAATATTAATTTCTGTAATTCTTCCATATATTTCTGTAATAGCAAAGCATGATTTTATCTCTTTGATTATGAATTTCAATCGTTTCTACCCTTATAAAAACAGATTAAATATCAATGATTTCTTGAACCATATTTCATTAATTCTACGATTCCCTCGAAAAATTCAATAATCCAGCAAGCCAAAGATCCATCGGTGACCCAATAATTCACCCCCTGCCGGGTAATTATTTCCACGCCGCGTCCATCGAAAAAAAAAAAACGAAAGAAAGAAAAGAATGGAAAGAAAAAGCTCGCCGTCGCAACATGTGGACGAAGCGGCAGAAGACAAGAGCCCCGAAGATTTAAATAATTATACGTGTAGCGGCGCGAGCAATAAATCCGGCGTGTCCAGCTTCCCCTCTCTCGCAGGCGCGGACTCGGCACACCCCTGACTATCGCCATAGAGGGGCTGCCCGATGCCTGATATATGTCTTCTCTATAACAGTCGGAATCAAAACATCCGCCGCCGAAAAAGGGATGTTTTTCCTCGGGACTTTCTCCGAGAGAGAGAGAGAGCGCATCGGCCAGTCGATATCAACTTTCGCCGCTCCTCCTCAATATTAGTTTATATAAATCACTTTCGAGAGGAGGAAAAAATCAGACGGGCTAAGCGGTCAGTCGGACGCGATTCTTTTTCTGTCCTCCGCGGATTTTTGGAACCCCAAAAGAAGAGGCGGAACAGAGGGGTTAATCAACTTAGGAGGGGCTGATTCACCATCGGGAAACTTTTCGAAAATTAGCTTTTATTGTCCGTAGTGAGTTTGGAAGAGGTTTTGGTTATTTATTGCTAAATAGTTCAAATGACTTTCTCAGGAGTTTCAATAGTAGTTAAAACATGGACGTGATATAGTGAGGCTGCAGTGTAATAATTACAAAATGTCTAAACGACCTCGGTCATTTTTTAAAATTTTACTTTAATTAAACGAAAATATTGCTTTTTAATCTTGCTCAAAATAAATTTTAACAAAACTAATATAACTTTTTTGTTAATTTTTTGCACATAGAAACGTTGAATTTAAAAGAATGCATGCTGAGTTGACTGACGTAGGTACACAAGCGCATAGCTGCCCAGCCGAGTAGTAATATTTGCAATTAGTCAGGCACGAACATGTACGTAACTGCAAACAAGTATATTTCCACGTGCGCCACTCTTTTTATTTTCTAATAATCTCATCAACTAAAAAACGCGATCCGCCGGAAAAAAGTAAACCAGCAAAAAAAGAGGACAAAAAGTTTTGCACTTTTAAAACTAAAAAATCGCCGGCGGTTGTAAAAAGCACAATTAACGGCGCATTCTAGGGGCGGACGATTAAAATTCAGGCCACATTTTTGCGGGACGTTAACGGCGTCGCTCGGCGAGCCTTAGAAAAACACGAGCTAATAATATATTCATGCGCGCCCTTACACAGCGCGTCGGCGCGCATATCCTCGGCCACCGGGGGCCGACTTTGTACGGGGCGCGATAACGCGCGAACTAATAATTATTATCATTATCGAGGTCGTTCAACGTGCTGTATCTGGTCAGTCGGCTCAGCACGGTCCAGCGAGCCCGGCGCTGTCCAAGGAGCGCGGGGAGGAGAAGGGCCAACGCCGCGACGAAGCTCTAAAAGCCCAAGCGCGCTCTCGAGCGCTCGACTGCTTCGCTTTAAAAAAAAAGTAGCTTTATTCGTTCGTTCGAATTGAATTATGTATTGAATTATCTATTGAATATTTCATATCATATGGAATTATTTAGCGTTCGCATTTTAATATAAAAAAAATTAATAAACAGGCCGGAAAAATTAATAACAGAAATAGTGTGGGCAATCTCGAGATGTGTCCGAAGAACATGAAGCGCGAGGGGCTTGCTAGGTATGATAGTCGTTTGATCTCCGATAATGACTAGATGACGGCTTGATGATCAGGTCAGAGATATCACGAACGACTATCATACCTAGTTGTTTTCAGAAATTAAAATAATGATGAAAATGAACAACGAATGAAGAATGAAAATATCTAATCGCAAAACTGCTTTCACGCTCATCAATTTCAAGATCCGAGATTTTCCATCTCAAACTCGAACGTTTAATTCGATCATATCGCAATGCATTTTAATGCAAGGGACGTGAATCGTTCGTGGAATTACAAGTGAAATTATATTTGAATAATTCATTAAATTAATATTTGGTAACCTAATATTTCACCTAGCGGTTCAGGCATTAATGCCATAATATCTTAAAAATGCAAACAACTGCAGCTAAGCTATCCTTCCTTTAGATAAAATCTTTAATTAAAGTTTAAGATACTAAATTGACTAAGAAGATTGAAAATATAAAAAGAAATGACGGAAAAATTGAACAGCTACACTTAGATTTAAAAATCGTGTTCATTACGCTGCTTCTTAATTAAGCAAATTACTCAATCAATCAATTACTCTATGTGTAAATATCCCAGCCACCAAGCCGAAAACAGCAGCAAGCTCCATCTTAAGCAAACCATTATAAAACACACAAAGGCCGCATAATACGGCAACACTCTCTTATGTTTGATAAGCCTTAATGCCGATCGCCGCGGCCGTTAGAGCATCGTGTTTACCTCTGAATATTCATAAATCCGGGCGCTCGTCTATAATAACCCAGCAGCGGCAGCAGGCTGACCGGCTGGCTCGGAGCTCCCTCCTCGAAAAAAAAAGGGAAAGGAGGACATAAAAATAAAGGAGCTCTGCAGCGGCAGCAACAACAGCGAGTTACGATTAGAGGAGCAGCCCGCCCAGGCCGTGTCCGCTGCCTTCCTTCCGTCTTTGTTCGCGGGAATTCGCGGGCCCGCTTCGGCTCTTTTACGCGCCGTCGTAAATATACATCCGGGCTCGACTCTCTCTCGCTCTCTCGCTATTTCCATTCCCTTTTCTTGCCGCCGGGCCGTTTCGGCTCTCTATCACTGGCGGAAGGATTTCTGCCGCGACTTAGACCGAATCGTTGACGAAATGCTCGAGAGGGGATCGGTTCGCTAATTTTTCAGCGGTTTTCGTTAAACTTTCGAGTCTCGTTTAAAGTACTCTTGTAGATGCTGCCTCTAAAGTTTCAAAAACTCTTTAAAATTTGAATAAAACACCAGCTGAAGATTGGAATTGTTCTGAATTAATTGAAAGTCCCGCTTGAAAGTCGAGTGGAATCGTTATCAACGCTAAACATTTCATTTGGCAATCGGACGGAATCGGACGAGCTTACGCGCAATAATTCTTTGGACTCTCGGGGGCGGCCGCCGCGCGCGCTGGCCTCGTTATCAAAAGCGGCGGTGGGTTACGCACGCATGACCGCTTCCGGTTATTAAATCAGCCTAAGCGCGCGCGTTTCCCGTGCCGTGCGGCTGCACAGCCGCCGAGCGGGGGTATACCCGGCGGAGAGGAGCTGCTCTCCGCTTTTTCCCCCTCCCTCGCGGAGCCGGGGACTTTAAAGTCCTTCGACTCAATGTGCCGCGAAATGTGGCTCTATGGGGGTGCCATCTCTTCCCTCGGCGTCGCCTCCGCGTAGATCACATATGGATAAGGAGTCGGTTACAAATCTCTTCATATTCCGCGGAATCTCACCCTCCATCTGCTGCGGAATTCATCTTTACGCTTTTAAACAAATTCGGATTTAGTGTTGCGAGGAAGGGCTGCCCGTTGTAAATCATGCGGGAGTTTTAAAGAGGCCTTTGGCAACTTTTCTCATTCGTCGATTGGACTTACGGGGGAAATGGATTTTTGAAGGGCTGATCAAGTGGAAGGACGTATATAATGCGAGGGATCCGTCCTTTAATATTTTTGGCTCCTTTATTAATTGGTTAGCCATTCGTATAAACTAGTTGTTTTGACTTTTTAAGCTCTTTAATACGTGAGAGTAGAAAGTTTTCAATGCATTAAAAAGCTCTTATAAAGTAATAAATAAAAAGCTAACGTATTTATATTAATAAATCACACGGTACTGGCGAGAAAAAAGATACTCAGTCAATTTATTTCTGCCATTTTTAACAAAGTAATTAATTTGCCAATATCTCGACAAATTTGCAAGTATTAACGACACCAGATGATGAATTTCTACAGATAATAAAATATTTTTTCTAAGCTTTTCGTTAAAATTATAATGATTTACAATCCGAAAAGTTGTAGATTTTACACTCGCGAAGCTCATTCTCCGAAAAGTCGGATAAGTTCCTCGGCAAACTCGAGGCACCTGCGTCCAAAGCACTTTCAAATAAGAGATAAAGATGCGGGGGCAGAGAGGGTTTAAAAGTAATGGCGAACGCATAGAGTCGCGCGATCGGAGTCAATTGAAGCGACGGGGATTTAACTAACGAGCGTTTACTCTCAAAGGACAGCAGCGAGAGTTAATTCGACGGCAGTTAACAAATTATATCGAGGGGTAGCGCGCGAGCGAGAGGCGGGGGGAGCGGCCCGGGTATAGGTGGAAGCCGATTGGGGGCTAGGACTCTGCGGTCTGCGGTCTGCGCCGAGTCCGGAGGGGGGGAGCGAGTATAATACATTGTTACCCCGTCCCGCCGGTCCGAGCGAATTCTCCGGCGAGAGGCGCCGCCAAAGAGAGAAAGAACTGCTCGATAATCGGGCTGCATTTAAATTGCGATTGCTGTCGGTTAACTAATTAAGGCTTTCTTGTTTTGCAGCTTTCGAACGAGGTGTCTGCAGGAGGATCGAATAAATCAATCAGATGTGTTTTGCTTCAAATGTGGATGTGAGTGGTAGTTTTCTGATGGATTATATAAGGAAATTTTAATTTCTTTAAATGTATAAAAGCATTGATTTGTATTTGAAAAATCTGCTCTTACAAAATTTTTATAATAGGCGTGCTATAAATATTACCTAAGAAAGTATTCAAGATACAGAACCAGAAATTCGTTAGTATTAATAACTCTATTTACGCAACAACTCCGTTTAAGAAAATAATTTATTAGTACGATTGCCGGCAGTTAAGGCATCGCTGCCCGAAACTCGTTCCAAACTAATAACTTAACAAAGTGCGCAGTCCATCAAAAAGAATAATCGAAAATCGATGCTCGAAAGTTAAAAATCCTCCGTGGCGATATGCTCGGCAGTCCCGCAGCCGGCTTCTTTATCGTCATCCGACGAGCTCGAGGAGCGAAAGTCTCGAGGAAGGGGAGGCGCGAGAGAGTTTGCGTCAAAGAGAAAAGGAAGGCACGGCTGCACACCCTCGCGCCGTTTAAAAGAAAGGAGACAGACCGCGGCGATATCGCTCGCTCGAATTGACATTGAATTTTAACGGGGGCGAATTCCGGCTGGGGTGACGAACTTTTATGAGGGCTGTTGGGTTAAGATGGAGCGGAGATTTCGGCTTCATGCAATTACAATTTTTCTGGCTCAAGAACTTATTTCCGACTATCACTTGCGCAGACACTTGTACCGAATAACTCTCTGCTAATGGGGCCGCGCGTTTTCATTCGAGGGATCAGTTCTATTGCAGCTTCCTAATTCGCCCAACTAATATAGAAATTCATCGTTGCATTTGATAAAGATTGTCTGGTGCGTTAAGCGAATAATTTACCGTTTGACAGAAATTGATCTTGGATTTTCGGGCGGAGGAAAGGGGCGAGGTGGAGGGCAGAAAAGCAAGAAATTGGATATCGGCTCGTTCATATTTGCAGCGGCGTCGCGGCGACGAGTACGAGAGACGACACACTCGATGTGCACGTGCGCGCTGCCGTAATATTGAAGTAGAGCTCGCGAGTCATTCGCGGCCTCTTCCACGGGATATTAAAGTTTCAAGTGCGAGAGAGAGAGAGAGAGAGAGAGCAGCGCCAGTTTACTGACTCAGCAAGTGTCATTAATAACTCGTCCTCCTGCAAGGAAGAGAGGCTGAGCGCCGTAATACACCGTTCTATAGCCTAAACACCTTTTTATTTTTAGGTGTTTTCGGCGTGCTGCCATGCTTGTGCCTCGATCTCGCGGCATTTTCGTTAACGCGAGAGTGCGCCGCTTTAACTTTATAATGTATGCAGCGTTTACAAGTTTGCAATTTCATTGTATATTCTAGAAAATATTGAGTAATATTACTGGTGAAAATGTTTTCGGAATAATAAAAAAGAAAAAGAACAAACTCTTTTATGTCTAAAAGGGCAAATCAATAGGTTTTTTATACAAATAAATTTTTATTTTATTAAAAACTTTCCTTTCTTCAGAATTAGTTACATCTCTTTAATATCATTATAAAAGTTCAATAAATCTTTCTCAAAACAATACGAACGTTACAATTAAAAAAAAAAAAAAAAAACCAATTTCTCTTCCTATACGTAAAATGACTTGATGTTTCGAAAAGGTTAACGCGAATATTCTTTTTCAGGAATATTAATGGAATGGTTACTCAAAGTTCTTGCCGATGTAAGTCGCCGACTACTACCACACGGCTTTGAAGTTGGACTTCGAGGGGTTTTTGTTGGATCTAAAATTAACAATTGTCGAACCATCGATTTAAACAAATGCTTCATGGACTTTTAAGATAATTTTATACTTTCCGCCGAATTTACCTTTCTTGGTTAGAGGTATCGGCTTCTTGGCATTATTATAATTTAGAACGATACTCTTGTTTGTGTTCTTTTTACTTTTATCATCGTAAACATCTTTTGATGACTGAACGTATGGAGAAAAACACGCGGATTTACAGATTGTATCATGCAATTCTTTAATCTGCTTGTCATTTAACGACTAAAAAGACAGAGAAAAAAGAGAAAAAAAACATTATTTTAAGCGTACAGAATAGAAAATTTGTTTTAAAAATGGTAATCAGTTCGTTTACTTGTAGCCAATTAGCCGAGCCGCATATTTTTCCTTCCTCCTTCATCAACTCGTTGTACTTAGCTTCCAGTTTTTTGATGCTGTCATTGTGGTTTTTGTGTAATTCAATCTCGTTGTGCTTATACTGTTTGTGCATTTCAGCAAGCTTATCATCGTACTTAACCAACGTTTGCTGTAATTTAATAGTTTTATTATTTGTTGGTTTTATCTTATTTTTTCAGCGAGTCAATGAACTAACCTTCAACTCTTTTTTGAGTTGGTCCCTCTCTCGAGTCAGTACTTGAATTTGTTTGGTCAAGGGCATGATTTTTTCCACGTTGGCTTCGCTAGCTTTCTTCACTTCCTTTTCGAGCTTATCGATTAGTCTGTTCTTTTCGGAAATTTCACTTTCCCTGAGCTGCACCTCTTTCTCTCGTTGCCGTAGCTGCATTTTAATATTAAATAAACGTTTAAATAACATGATAAAAAAGTGTAATTTTGTAGTACTAATCTCAGTACCGTTTCTTTGAGATTCTTAATTTCTTTCTCGATCTCGTGAGCTGGGGGAATGACCCTTCCACCACTAGTAATACTAGCGATCTTCTGTATCATTTCGTCGCATTGGGCAGTGATCCTCTTGCAGTCTCCGTCTCCGTCCATCAGCCCCTTCTTGAGTCGCAGGTCATGATCCTCGGCGATCTTCTTCTGGAGGTTGCCGTTTTCCTCCATCATGTTGTTGAGTATGTCCCGCAACCTGACGTTGTTTCCTTCGGCGTTGACGAGCTGCGAGCGGAGCAGGTCAATCTTCTGCACGAGATCCCCGATATTGTTAATGAGATCCTCCTTCTCGCCGGTGAGCTCGGCGATGCGTTCCTTCATCGCTTCGAGGCCGCCCCCGTCGATCTTGTGCAGGCGCAAGCTCTCTTGCACCAGTTTACTGCGCAGCTGCTCGATAATCTGGTTCGATTCTTTCACCTTGGAGTTGAGGATATCGTTGACTTCGCGGTACTGCTGCAGCTCTAGGTTCTTGGCGTCTAAGTCGCGTCGCCAAGTGTCAATTACCTCGTCGCTCTTTTTGATTAACATGTCATTTTCTAGTTTGCTATCGATCAGTTTTTTCTCCATAAACTCGAGCTGTTTGTGGCAGTTGGTCATTTCTTGCTGATTTGCCTCTAATCTGAGGATATTAACAATTCGAATTGTCATTTATTTATAAACCTATAATGAAATGTACGTGTTACAAACCTCGACTGCATTCTTTCAGTTTCATTCAATTGTTCGTTCAGCAAACATTCTAATTTTTTCCTATCTAAAGATAAGTCTTCAATCTTGTTCATATACTTGGTCAATTTTTTCTCTAACTCTGATTTTTCAATGTTGACTTGTTTGAGTGCAGTAATAGCTTCATTAAAATCAGCTAATATCTTCTTACTGGGCTTTAATCCCCCTTCTGAAAGAGAGGATGAAAAAACATTTTAATATGTAAAATATTTGTTTACAGCATTGAATAAATTACCGCTGCGTAAGGCAGTAGTAATTCTAATCACTGCCTGAGTTGAATTTTTAACTCGTTCCAAAATATCTTTAGGCAAGACGCTTTCAATGATAGAGTAACTTTCAATTCCAGCTATTTCTAAACTGTTCATATCACTATCTTCATTCCCAAAGTTCCCTTCTATTGGAGGAAGATTTTGACTCGAAGGTATTCCAAAGTCTAAAGGAAAAATATATTTTAGCTACTAAAATACCAATAAAGAAAACTTTATTACCATTCATTGTTTTTTCGGCGCCATTTAAGGCCTCTTCCAAGTTCAAAACAATCGTAAGTAAGAAGTTCTGGCACTTTTGGTAAATGTCATGATTCGAAAGCATTTTATTAAGATTCTGGATGGACAGAGAAGCTTCTTGCGCGACGTCGCAGTAAACTTGGTTGGCCTGTTCGATTCTCTTATCATCAATTCGCTCGACCAATTCATCGACAATGGTTTTTAGCTCCATCTAAAACAGGTGTTTGAAATATATTTATAATTTCTCTCGTGACTTGTATGAAATACTGAAAATCTAACAAATTATTCTTACTTTGACAGACCGGTAATTATCTGCACAGAGAACGACTTGCTTCAATTTGTAGAGCTCATCAGGTAGTTCACTTATATCGCCTATTGCAGGCAGAACTTGCAAATAAAATTAAAATCATAGCCGCCCTCAAGATTTATTCTTGAACGAAAATAAATTCTAAATTCGCTACCTTCACTGGGGTTAATCTTTCCGAGCCTCTCGATCTCTCTGAGAAGCTTCTCGTGGTGCATTCTGCACTGCTCGTGCTCTCGAACGATCTTGTTGACGTCGCGCGTCAGTTCCCTTGCCGTCTCGTACAACGGGCTCACAATGTCCTCCCCGCTGATGCCTCTGATCGCGGGTACGTTGGTGCATCCGAGGCACTCGGCGAGGTCGCATATCAGTCTGCCGATTTCCTGCTCCATCATTTCCAGCTGCGCGTGGCACTGGCGTACTTTCACCTCGCTATTCTCCAGCTGATCTTTCGCGTTCAGCATGTCCGCCTGGAGTGGAATTTTATTATTTTCAGTGAAAATTAATGAAGGATTTTCGAGAAGAGTACCTTAGCCCTCTCGTATTTGCCGTTCAAGCGCTTAACGATGTCCACCAGCTTTTCGATTTCCTTCTCTTGTTCGCAGTTTTGCTTGTCGAGCTTGTCGCGCTCCTGCTGCAGCTGCTTTATCACGTTCGCCTGTGACGCATTGCTACTCTCCGTAGTTTCCAACTGGCGCTTCATCAGTTTTAACTCGTTCTGGAAAGGGTTCGTTTATTAAGTTTGTGCATTCGTTACAATCCGGTTGTGCATGCGTACCGCCAAATTTTTTCTCAGTAAGTCGTTTTCGTGAACGATTTTTTGCAGCTTCAAGTTATCTTGCTCGACATTTTCGTAGATTCTGCGCTCCTCTTCGAGCTTCCGTTCCAATTTCTCTACCTAGCAAGTTCAATAATAAATAAATAAAGAGACAATCTTTTTTTGAATACAGAAATGATGTTTGTAAACGATTACGCTTTCTCTCGCGATATCGAGTTCCTCATTCTTCCGCCTTACGATATCTTCTATTTCACTTTGAGAAATCTGCAAAATATAAGATTCTAAAAAGTAAATTTCAACAATTACATCACGATAAACAAACGATCGGTTGTTATTAGTTTATAATAATACACCTACTTTCGAACTACCCTCCAGTAGCTCAATATCGTCTCTCATCTTCTCCATCACCAGGTCCAATTTGATATTCATTTCTCTGAGCTCCTGCAATTCGGTTTCTTTCGCCTGCAAGCAATGAACGTCAAAATAAGTTGATAAAAAAAAATCTTCGAATCGGCATAATACTCTTACTTCGATGTCTTTTTTCAAAGAAGCAAGTTCCGCATCCTTCTGATTAACGGTGGATTTGAAAACGTCCTCGGATACGAAGCCTTTCATAACGCTCTCCGGCGAAGAAACCGCCTCGTCGTCGGTGCTTGCGTAGTTGGGCTGTTCGTGCCTCGGCGTCGAGTCCTTGAACCAGCTGACGCAGCTCCTATCCACGGAAGATGCGTTACCTGCGAGCTAACGCGATTAAGGTTTAAAACAAGCGGTTTCAATCTCTGAGAAAGTGCTTTAGTATAGACTCACATTCCAACTGTTGCAACAGACCTCATTTTCTGAAAATTTTTTCGAAGGCTTTATTTTTTTTTTCAATAATAATGTATTACTAATGATGTTTAAGAAATAACTTCATTATAAAAAGTTTAATTTGAAAAAATAAAAAAAATTATGTTTTCTATACGAATATTTTTAAATTAAAAGTATACGTAAGTACATTAACTCGTATTTTTAAATGAAAGTATTTTTAGACACTGATAATTAATTACCACCACTGTAAAGGGACAAACGGCTAGACTCAAACCTTGAAGAAAACTTCTCAATATCCTCATTCTCGAGCTCCAGCTAAAAGTCAGGAACCATACAGCAATTAAAATGAATTCTAAAAGCTCTGCTCCGATCCAAAGCTTACCTCTCTAAGCTGATTGATCTGCTCATCGCTGAGCTTCAATGTCTTATACCTTGAAAGCTCTTGCTTAACAATCGCAAGCTTATGCTCGGTGTTGGTACCGAGATCGATGAGGTGCTCGATAATCACGTGACAGCAGGTGTTCTCTGAATCATTTGTATCCCAGAAATCCAAGGTATCCCTATTGATAAAGCAGTCACCGCACGAATGGAGACCGCTTGGATGCTCGATTGGTCCGAAAGAGAACACGTTAAAGCCATAGTCGATAAAGGACATTTTATTCTCAGGGCTCAGCGATCGAAAATTGACATTCTTACGATAATTAAATGGGATCCTGACTGATTATTTGAGACAATTTACGCAAATTTTACTGTACGGTTAGAAAAGTTGGTAGGATCACCGGATACCAGCGACATTACTGCTTTTTTGTTTATTAGAATTCAGGCAGGATCCATAGCAACGTATAACTTAACATTGTTGGCAATATTCTATCTAAAATAAATAATTAACTATATTCCTCAGGTATAAATAAATATTTCAAGAATAAAGAAAACGGGAAGCAAAAAGTTAGATTAAAATACTTTATTTCTTATCAGCTGCCATCGCGATGTGATTACAAAAATTGCGTTGTTTTAGTTTTTCTTAAAATATAATACTTTCGAAGAACTTTTTCGTTATCACTTCCAATATTAAATTAATTTCTATACTAAGAATCAAAATACCATAATTCGATAATTCTCCGTTTCAATAATTATAAATGCGATTACGCATTGACTGATTCCAATAAAATTAAATCATATTACACAGTTATCTTTAATTTAGTAAGTCCATACAAGACAGCAGCGAATTGTAACGAATTCTCATAAATTCTCTATGACTCTTTAATCAACAAGATTGTGGATCTTTGCTGGAAGAAGGTATACTTTTCCTTACTTAATGTTTCTCATATAAATAAAAAATAATTGATTAAGTTTATATCAGTTTTAAGTACAATATCTTTGTGAGAAATGAAAAATTAATATTATAATTTTTTGATTCAAATTTCGTAAGATAAGTACATAGAAAAAAAAATTATTCGATATACATTATACTTCGAATACATCTTACGTAGGCTGCAGAAAAGGCTGCATAAAATTAAAAAAAATTTATTTATACAATTTAATATCTATTGCTTATCAGACAACAAGTAACAGGTTTGTTAAAAAAAGTAGATTTAAAATTCAAAAACGTCAACATGCTAAAAAGATAAACGATTTACTTTGAATTGTTGTGATTGAGAAGCACAATTGTAATTTTCGGAAGAAGAGTTTATACGCTACTTCAAAGTAATCAATAAATTGTACACTTTTACATTTGTAAGACCATTCCATTGGTCACTTGACGGTGAATTTGATTTTTGTGAGATAAATCCATAATTATCCCGATATAATTTTTTTCTTTTATAACGCATCCAACTATTCGATTTTTTATTATTTCTACTTATTTACAAATATATATTCGATAAAGGCCTCTGTTGTTAATTAACTTAGTGAAATACGTCCTTTTCAATTATATACAATCATTAGGCATATTAATACATATTTATCTACGGATTTTATTATTATACGTGTATGAGTGTCAGCGTGCGCATATGTATGTGTATAGATTGTAAATAAGAAAACTGTCGAATATGTATGAAGTAGACAGTTTCTTTTATAAAACTATCATCTCTTATTGTGTTATTTGTAATTTACTACTCATACTAATACCCGTCCAGTTTTCAACCTTACACTCTACTGTATATTAAAATTAAAAAAAAAGCATATACATGGTATTTTGTAAAATGTAATATAACAAGAAAATATTTAAGATAAATTATTATTAATATTACTGTTTAACCTATGAAAATGCAATCTTCAAATTAACGTTTGCTGCCATGGAAATCAATAATTATTTGATCGTTTACGTAAAAAAGTTATAAAAAATCACAAATTAGGTAAAAATGATAGTTCATGTGAGATACTTATTAAAAATGTCAAAAATTTCATTAAAAATTATAAGAATACAAAGATACTTATAGTGCATGAAAGGTCCAAATTTTCTAATTATTCATGTGATTCTTTAGAAATCACATGAAACATTCTAAGTAATGAGATTTGAAAATTATAAATTAATTTTGATACAAAAACGCATTAAAGCTTCTGTAAGATACTAAATTTGATTTTGAAATCTTACTTTATAAACTATTTGCATTTTCGACAATTGAAATACATATACTCCTTAAGTACACTCAAAATTCCCATAAAATAATTAAGTACTAAATAATATACATTTACAAGTAGGACCAATCGTCTGATCGTTTTAACAATACCTGAATTACAGTCGTGATATTGCTAAATATTTTATTAAATTTGTAATGCATCCTTGAATATCATCATTTGCATTATCTAATTCGATGGGCGAAAAAGCCCTCAAATTTTATTAAGTAAACTTTGCTTTAAAATTTTCAAATACCGTTATTATCTGAAGCAAAGCTTACCTTGAAATGTACAGGGTTTGGTGACTCACATTGTGTATTTCTGCACCTTAAAAATTAGCAATAGCATAGTGATCACCGGTTTCTTGATATTTCGGCATATAATGCAAAGTACATATTTATATTCGATCGAATTTCATCGTTGCTTTCAATGATAAAAGCTTTTAAGTAATTATTGCCCATTTAAATATCTAGAACAAACGTTACAGTAGAAAAATATGTTTTTGCTCTAGTTCTTATTGATGGACTAATTATTGAGGCACTGTAGTTTTAAATAATACGTTCTGAATACCAAACTCTTTCGTTTACGCTTAAAACTTCGAAGCCAATTTGCCCTTTTGTCAGTCACTATCTTTCCACGTATAAGAGTATTTTCGTTCTGACCAGAATAATGAATAAATCGCATGTAAAAAATCTCTCGAATATATATATACGAGAATAGGCTCGAAAATCACGGCTGCCGCAGTGAAAAATTCTTTAGATTTTCAAAGATGTAAAACGCCTTGATCGTGATGACTGAAACGATTGTGGTGGTGGTGGTGATGCGTTGGATGATGCGACGAGCTGGTTGCATCGTCGTGTAAATTGACTCCTGTTAAATCGACTATTTCATCGGCGTCCTCGTCACTGCCCGTGGCGACACTTTGCATTGATTGCTGACTGCTTGACGAGAGCTGACTATTGCGCGAGAATGAATCACGGCGAGGCGCGGCCAATGCTGCTCTTTGATTTGCGGGTTTCACAGTTATTATCAAATTGGACGAATTTGCGATCATCATGTCAGTGACCTAAATTTCAATTTTCAAAGTTAAATTCGTTATTTTACTTTTCTTACTTTATTATAGTAATAAAATAGTAATAAAATAATTTTTTAAAAATCAATATTTTAACTGATTGTTTTGCAAAATAATAAATGTATATTTTTTTTTAATAAAATTCAAAAAGAAATATTTATTTTTTAATAAAACAGTAAACTCATACCTGATCCAAAGTTTTTCCAGCAACTTCAATGCCATTGACCTCTAGCACCTCATCATTAACTGCCAATAAACCAGTACCCTCTGCCAAACCTCCTGGTACCAATCTACTTATAAATACTCCTGGAACTTTTTCAAAACTACCGGTGGGTCCTACTCTAAAACTTTCACCATCTTTAATATAAAATCCTAGTGGTTTATCTAATCCATGTTTTAAAAGCTTTACTCGACGGCACGTTTCAGGTAAAATGTCCACGTCAATAATTGCAGAGACCTATATAGATAATATAGAATGATCATTGTAATGCAATTGACGAGACTACAAAAAAAATATGTTCTACATAAAATTAATTTTTTTTACTAACTTGTCTAAAATCATGAGGATTTGATATTACAGGAAGCTTGGGCTTGGCTGGTGCTCCACCTAGGATGGTTGATATAATATTCTTTGATTTCATTGTGCTAACACCATTCATTTCTTCCAAACCATCCCCTATAATTATGTTATAACATTAAAATAAATATTTATCTCAAATAATTATCAACAAACTATTAATGCAATGCATTAATAAGTGATTCATCTTCCCAATGACTAATACATACCTTGCCTCTGAATTAAAATTCTTAGCAGTGGTTTTGCAGCAACCAATGCCCTTGCTAAGTTGTTATCATTGTTGATTGGCAGAAGGTCTCCATCAGTAGGATCCGTATACCAAATGTTAAAAAGAAAATCTGATCCAATCTCATGTCTCTCAGCCAACAACTTTCTAAATTCTTCATAGCTCATAGGCTCGTTGGAGTTTATCGAAAATCTAATGATATCTGCATCGAACTGTTCAAAAGCAGCACATAAAGACTTACATAAAAATGCACTCCCCCACAAGTAGAACTAGAAAATAAGAAAAAAAAATCATTGCCTACCTTGCTTTTAACAGGGACAATATTGCTGTTGACCTGGAAGTGCTTGTTCTTGTGCATGATTCCTGGCTAGTGGGTACTCCTGGACAGTCACACCTCAACTCCACGGCAGCTAGTCAAGAGCCCAAAAAAGAAAGTGCCACAAATTGTGCTCCAGAAACGCACATATATGCACCAATCCGTGGGCAGGTGAGGAGCCCCTTCAATGCTCCTGCAACCAGCGCAAACCTCCGCAATCTCTCTAGGCAGACTAAAAGCTTACAGACTCGTTGAGTGCTAGCATGAATCAAAACAGCCGCATTTCGATGAAATGAGTGTTGGCATGTTCGACATGACGTCACGGACACCTGCGCTCTCTTTCTCTCTCTCTCTCTCTCTTTCTCTCTCTCTCTCTCTCTCTCTCTGTCTCGCCTATCAAAACGACGGCGGCAATTCGTACGAGTATTGCTATCGGACCTCGTACGGTTTTCACTGGCGCTCCTCGGGGTCGTGCGCGTACAGAATTGCTAACGACAACGAGCGGGCTTACTTCTTCTTCTACCTGACCGCAGGAGCTACTCGATGCACTCGCATAGCTCACACGCACACGCACGCATACATACACGCACGCGCGAGACCAGAGGTTGAGCCGAGAGCTGAGCTCGCGAGCGAGAGTTTTAACTGCCTTAGAGAACCCACTACACGTCAACACACCGTGAGCGCGCGCGTACGGAAGCGCCGACAGCGCCACGATGATCGTGGCTGCTGGCAGTGGTGGCTGGTGGCCAGCGTTGCATGTTTCTGGAATCTGGCGTGTTTCTGCTAATCTGCTTGCCATCTACGCTCACACTCTATGATTGTAGGTAACTAGCGACACTGCATGGTGTACTAGAAACTGCAGTCTGCAATCGAATGGAATTGGAATATAATTGATGTATTTAATTCAATGCTTTTTATATGCTATGTACATACTCTAAAAAGCATTGAATATTTATTAAATTAATTATTAAATATTAATTAAAGATTATAGGTCACAGATAATCAATTATAAATTAATATAACTCAAATTGTAAATATATTATAAATAAATAATATTAACAAAATAATTTATATAGAACCTTCAACACTATAGCTTTAGAAATTAATATTTTATTATCAAAATAACTTATTTACAATGTACATTTAATGAAATTTCAATTACTTTCGTTATTATTTATTAATTCGATCATTAATTCTGTTGGCTCAAAATTTCTATACAATCTCCTGTCTGCTTTATGCACTGATTTGCCAATACTGAAGCATTCACCGTTTCCAAATGTATTTTATTTCTAATTGGATTTCTACAATCGAGTTCTACATTGATGTGCGGAATTATTAAAATATTTAAAACAAACTTAATTAAATTTCGAAGAGTATATTCGCCAGCCTCATTTAAATAATAATATAAATTTCGAACCAGAATTTACTTATTTCAGTATCAATTTCTCTGAAAAAATATAGAAAGTCATCGTGAAATATTAAACCTGTACACACTCATTTATAATTAAATGAACATCATTTTCATTTTCTAAAAATATTCTATAATATTGTGTAAAATTTGGATACAATTAATGTTTTCTTGGTGAAAAATGGGAAATAAAGCGTTATTAGGCGAAATGCAGTACATTAAATTGTTAAAAATTATTTTGTAAGTTATTAAATCTTTGTTTGATTTATAAATACAAACATTGCAAATATTTTAAACACGCTTGTCTATAATTGCTATTTATGCTCTACAGTAAAATTAGGCAAATCTGAACTATTTATTAAGGTATTGGCCTCATTTCCTAAGTTTATGTAATCTATTTACTTACCTTAAAACAGATTATAAGTCAATTTTAAACATATTAGCAATTTATTTTATTATGAGTAAGATTTTTTTGCTCTATAATAATAAGTATTTTATTAATTTAATTAATCATTAAAGTTATTGAAAAAATATTTTTTAATATTTAGTTAATTTATTTAAAAAATATTTTTCATTAATATTTAATAAATACTCAATGCTTGTCAGAGTATATATTATAGAGCATGGAAAAAGAATGTAAAAAGCATTGATTTACATACAATTTCATTTTTCCATTCGACTGGCCGCCGAGGAGTTTTTAGTACATCATGCAGTGTCGCTAGTTGCATACAATCGAGTATGAGCGTAGACGGCAAGCTAGAAACAAACGCTATAGCCTATAGCTGGTTTCTCCTTTGGTACCGCGAATTTGTCTTATCGTAGGTGTGTTCGTCGGACGTTGTAATAGGTACTTGCTATGTAATAGGTACTTGCTACTCGTGGTACCAAAATTTATTTTTCAAAAGCCGAAGTATTTACTCAGTACATCAAATTTAATTGGTTTTTAACTTAATATTTCATTTATCCAATAAATTATTTCAACAATTCAATGTATATTTGTATATTTTATAACATAATAATATATTTAAACTTTCACTATTCCTATAATACTATTCATATAATATAATATGGTTACACTAATCCGATGTTAAAAGTGACAAATGTTAAACTTATTTATAAACGAACTTATTCTTGAAATTTTATGTGTTGGGGCTACATATGAATGCAGAATGAGTCAGTCAACAAATATTCTGGTATAGTTACATGAAAGAAGCTTCACTTCTAAATAAAAATACATATTTTTTTCCACGATTAATTTCACAAAAACAATTTATTCTTTCAATTTATTACATTATATTATACTACAATTTTTTAGATAAATAAAGTGATAAATATAATAATAATACGTATAATAATACGTTGGAAATTTTTTAAATAGTTCACAATATTTCATTTTTTACTTTAAAATTTTTCGTTACATACCAGTAGGTATTTATTTATATATATATTTTTTTTAATATTTAAATTTGTTAAAAAATACGCAAGCGCAGGTGTACCAAGATTTAAAGTGAATATATTCGAACTATATATTCAAAGCTCAAACACAAACTTACATGTTTTTGCAGTTGGTATGTGAAACTAAGTTGGTTAACCTACTATTTATTATAGTAGTTGTATTCCGTTTTACAAATAGTGTCTGTTGAAGAAAAAATTGCATATTTTTATGTACGTATCTGCTCACGAGCAAATGAATAGACTGCTGTGCCAAATGTCCTAAGTAAAATTATAACCTATAGTTTTATAACATGTTACATTTTTATGAAAAACATGTGATATAATGTTTTAATTTCTTTCTAAAAATTAGTTTTAGAATAAATAAATGTTCTTTTGAATTCATCAGCAATCTTATTTTTTAATTTAAATTTCATACATTTTTATTTATAAATGATTTTCAATAAGTACTAATCTTTTATATTTTTAAAAAATTTAAGTGTGATAATGCACAAATACCAAGTACTAGATATCCAAATATATGACATTGACTTTTACATTTTTAAATCCTTAGAGAGAAATATTTTCATTCATAACATCCCTGATTGAGAAATAAAACACGAGAGCAAGATTCAGAATTTCCATAAACTAGATAAATTTTATTTTTAATTAAATTCCAACTCACTTTTTGCAAATTTAAATGCAAAAACAGCATACTTATGAATGAGATATTCTGCGCTGTTTTCATGAAATTCATATTTCACCAAAAAAAATTAAAAAAAACGAACAATGTTTACGTAATATTTTACCTCGCTAAAAAAATCTCGCGATCTATCGTCATTGAGTATAATTTATGCATACACGTAAATATAAATGATATTAAGGCTCATATTATTAAAAATCTTATGCGACGTCAACTTCTTATTCGAATCAAATCTCTAATGACTATTTCCATATGATTTCTTACTCTTTCCGAATTGTTATAGAAATAAATAAAAACTTTGTTTTTCAGAAGATGAACATCGAGGAAAGAAAAAAAATATCCCAAGCAAAAAAATTAGCTCAAGCTAAATTTCAAGGAAGAATTGAAGACGATCGTAATCCATGTTTAAAGGTTTTTTTTGCTTGTTTTTTTAGGCAGTATATCTAAAAAGATTTTTATAAATTTAAATGTTAAAACTTTCTTTTTTAGGAACAAGAATTATCTTTCAAATGTTTGAATGATAATAATTACGATTCAGTAGCATGCGAAAAATTTTTTGACAACTACAAAATTTGTAAAGATTTTTGGGTATGCGAAAAATAACTTGTAGTTAGTTAAGTTCCTTAAATGCTTTTAATAATAAAAGAATCAATTTTTAGGGTCAAATTCAAAGAGACCGTCGATTACGAGGTATTGCGCCCGAACTGCCTCCTCCAGAAGAGAGAGAAAAAATAAGAGAAGAATTTATAAAATCACGTCTCTCAGCTAAATAATTGTTTATCTATCTATTTGTTTTTCTATTAATTTTACTTACTAATTTCTGTAAAAATGTACATATATAATATTAATAATAAAAGTTACAATTTATAGTTTTGTAAAATTCATGTATTTTTGACAATTTTGTGACATAAAATGTTTTTAATAAGACACATTTTGATAATGTAATTATTCAGTTTATATTTGACATAGGGTTTTATAAAACTACGTCATTTTTGTTCCTGCAGAAAATATTTCATAAGACGTAGACAAAGATCGCTAGAAAATGCGTCGTACACGATGAAATACAATAGAATTTGTCTTGATCGGTAATTGCACGAAATTTCATGGTTGCTGCGACGAAACTTAACCGCATTTCTGCAGGTTTGATATTAAATGCAGTACAAGCTCACATTCATTTAGCGTCGGTGTGAAAGGTGTACTTCAAATACAAAGCACAAAAAGGCTGTGCGACACCATAATCTTGACATTTACTAAACTGCATATACACATGTAAAAAAAACCAGTTTTACATTTCTTATATATACATTATATGGCGCAATGTGTGCCAAGTATAGTTTGTACACGTTCTTTAATAATAGAATAACAAGTCCATTACGCATTAATGCCATTGTTTAAAATGCCTAATTACAAATGAAATCAAAGTATACAAGATTTCCACCTGTATGACTTGATATTTCTCTTTAACAATTAAGATACATTCTTAAATTACAGGAAGTAATAGTATAGTTATTAGTAGAAATAAACTTTGGAAATTATCTTATTAAGACTTGTTAGGTGACTGGATGAATCTTTGAACACATGAAAGTACAATATATATCGCATACCGCTAACGCAAAAAATATTAAGATGAATTACTAAGTATAAAAAAATTTATACTACATCCTCTATTTTGTCTATACAACCTAGAGGATTTCAGGAACGTATAAGTTCATGTAAACACTTCATAAATTTACAAATCTTTGTGTACTTCTTGTGACAATGCAAGCTTTCTAAGGAATTAAAAGATAATTTTAGATATGACTAGGGAGTACAATAATAATGTCTTCTTTAGGGAGTTATTTTAAAGACAGGATTTCAAAAATTCATCGCTTTTTGTTCTAATGATTTTTTCGAAATTAAATTTGAATGATACAGGTTAAAAAGTTTCGTTACTATAAAATTTCTTTATAATAATAATATAAATATTGTTATTTAGTTATTGTACTTTTAAATAACGATAAAGCACTTTTTTTAAATGTATCTGTGTAAATCTAAGGTCTATTCATTTAATTAATTATTAAAATAATATCCGTTATCAACGATATGATGTTTAATTGAACTAATACGAGCAAATCAGCGCATTGTCGATTCTGTAGGCAAGAAACTCGATGTTTGAGTTTTTCTCCAACATATACTACTAGTTAAAAACTAGTAAATCATATACAGCCAATAAGGCTTAGTCTTAAAGACAACAAATCTATAACGTCCGAGGGACAATACATGTTCAAAACGAAGAGGTGCAAAGTTTATTCTAAACACGAGCCAAAACCAAACTAAATGTAAAAGAAAAATTAAAGAATAGGTGCAACAGATCGTCTCTAATACCTCAATAGTTGAATAAAGTGCTTAGCAAATCAATGTTTGGTGCATACATATCGCATTTTATATCAAGTTATTTTACTGCTTATGAATCTAATGTGTGATGTAGCAATCGTCTTGTAAGCAATCACAATTTTAATCACAGTAGTATGAGATTAGACTTCCTATGGCGGTTATCAAATTAATATTTATTAGGTACGCATGACGAAAAAGTGAAAAAAAATGTACAAATAGAGTTTTCTATTTTTGAGATACACTGTCAAGTTTCTTGAAAATAACGAAACTATTTGCTGAATTTAAAAATCGTAAAAAAGATATTCTTTTTCGCTAACATTTGTTATATTAAATTGTCAGATCTTTTGTAAGCTTTAGTTTGTTTACGCTCTTTTTTTATTTACTATCCACCTATAGTTACCTTCGTTTTCAGCATGTATCGTCGGCAAGTAGTCAATCTGAATGATCTTTTATGCGGAACGTGTGAATTCGGAAATGACGACACATCTGGCGAACCTGAAATAAACGTGAATATGCGCATAAATTATTTATAATCAGAATCAAATGTCATGAATAATCATAAAACAGTCCAAAAAACAAAAAAGTTTTTGCATTTGAGCAAATATCTAATTTAAAATAAAATGATTTATAGAGTGCTTATTTTTACAAAATTTAATTTTTTTACTTTAATACGAAAATGAAAAAAATAGCAAATTTTTAAATAATACTTACAACACATGTACCATAATGAATGTGTGCTGCAAAAGCAATTACAGCCAATAAGTACATAAGTTGTAGATCTAGGCTTGGAAAAATGTATGCCAAAGTTGCAGTACTAGCAACAGGAAGGAGAATCCACGGCAACATTTCACACCTTGTATTGCTCATTTGAGCTACTATCAATCGGCACTAAAAGTATTAATCAATAAATTAGTATTAAACATTAAATTTAAAAAAAATTAATTAAAATATAAATGAAAATTTACGCATATATTGGAAAATATTGTTCCAACAACAAAGTAAATAATCCTTGGATCTTCATTGATTATTTTATTGGGAGAATTCATTACCCAAGTAGTAGCAATTACAAACAAAATAGTTAATGGTACAAGAGGTCTTAGTGCTTCTGGTAATGTCCGCATTTTGCCAGTTTTGTCTCTATAGGATCTAAAGATTTAGCATTGATTAAGTGTTATTTTAATGTAAAAAAATAAGCAAGCCTTTAAATAAATGGGATTTAACTTACTTGTAAATATTCCACAAAACAACTGGCAAGTTAGATACAAGAGCACTAACATAGAGAAGCATTTCAAACATTGAACCTGCAGAGAATCCTCCAGGCAATTCAAATTTCCACGCTGAATGTCCAGCAATACTTGTCAAGATGAAGACTACAATGGTAGCTACCATTGATGCATCATAGCCCCAAGGTAAGAAGAGCACACCAGTATTGTATTTCTCCCAATGGCTCAAGTAAAAATTAACGAATACATTCCACAATATAAAATACATCCTCAAAGGAGATACACTGTGGTCAGTTCTACCAAACACAGAGTACATACAACTAGTGATCAACATGGCAGTCCAACTGTCAAGACCATGATCAAAAAGTTCTCCTAATGGACCTGAAGTTTGGGTTCTTCTAGCCTGTTTACCATCGATACCATCTGCAATAAATACAATCTATTAAATGAAAATCATGAAACATTAAATTGTACGACTCACCAAGAGTGTAGGCCATAAATATATTAAATGCAGCCACAGCAAACACCCACTTTGGTATTGGAGCATAATGAGGATTATCATCACTTGAGGCAAAAAAGTAGTAATCATATTTTGAAAACATAAGAAAATTGAGGACTGTAAACAAAAAGCCTGCAAATGTCAATGCATTTGGAGCAACCCATTTTGGACAATACTGTAAAAAACAGATGCCTTTAAAAATAGTTTCATAGATAATTTTATCAAATAATTGAACAAACTGAACTTACTTGTACTACTTTATTCCAAAACGGGTGCATTACGTAAATACTAAGTGGGCTTGTATCTAATGAACTATACTGTAATTAAAAGTTGAAAATGTCATTAAGGAAAATTTTATTAACAGTAAAAAAAAAGCAAAGATATATCTAAAACCCATTACTTACTTTATAAGTTTCGAAGCCCGTCAAGTGCTCCTCAGATAAATACTCCACTTCTAAATGCATTTTGTTTGCTCTCAATCACTCAGTATCTAAATAAACTTCTCCAAATCACTGACTAGTTCTGAATATTTGGTAACATCAACCCTTAATCCAGGACTTTTCAAACAAATTTCTGCAGTTCAGTCAAGATATGTCATAGAATTGTGAATCTTTGCAGGTCTCTTCTAAATCTACTTGAATACCACAGGAATGAAAACAATAGCCTGTGCTTTTCTACATGCAAAATCTTCGAAGTTGTTCATCCATCATGACGTTGGAGCGACTACCGCTGCTGCACAAGGATTGTACTATTGCCAGCATGGACATTGACAAGAGTTTTAGATGCGTTCCGCCGCCGCTGTTCACCTCGACCTCTTGGAAAAAGTTGCTACAAGTTGTCTGCAGATGCGTCTAACTATAAATAAAGTGCAATATATTAATGCTAGAGTATGACTGATGCGTGTTACGAACTTACGAACTGCCGATCGCTCCTCCCCTTAGCCTTCTTCCCCCTCTTTCACACGGCGGTTTCGGCTTACGCGTGATTCAGGCGCGGAATATGTAATTAACTAGCGTATTTTACGAGTCAGATGATCGCGTGTCTGACCTCTTCAATCGTTAGTTTGCTAAATTCTTAATAGAAAACTTTTTCAATAATTCTATTTACGCAACTGATAAAAAAGCGAAGCGTAGAAACTTTTCCAGTATATCATTAAAAATTCTGCCTTTTTTATCATTACCCATTTTTAAACATTTAATCTAAATTTTATTATTTAATCAATAAAAAAATAAAAAAATAATAGTTATACTTTGATAAATCTTTCGATTACAATTGGAGTAGAGCAGATAACTATTCGTAATCTTTTTAAACAGAATTTTTTTATAAAATTTCCTGTGACCACATTACAGAGTAAAATACTTTACCGCTAACCTCCAATTTCCTCAATTTGGCGACAGAACCTATTTTACGAAATACTTTTTAATTTTTAATTTGCCAACGAACTTACACTGCAGATGGTCAACTTTTCAATACCAATGTCTTATTTCTTTTGTCACCGCAGGATCTTTGCTTTTCTGTTCGAAAAAGCCGATAATTTCAAGTTTCACTCTAATCGGACATGTCTCGCATGAATTTTAATTACAGATATTCCACCGCAGTCTGGTATTCGCCGCATACTACTATTGCTATTGCTAGATTGCTACTACCATATTCTTTTGCGTAAATTACATATATTCTTTTTGACGCGTCAACATATCCCCACCCCTTTTTTTACCCTTTCCAGCGGGCTTGGCTGTTATCCATGTGCGCACTTGCCATGAATACGTTCGACCACGACAATTGGTCGACTTGGCTTTATCTGATTCTTCCATGTTCTGCTAGTCAGTCCGCAGAAGAAAATTTACGAGATTCGTGCGGAAGAAACGATGTGACTTTTATTCTTGAGAGGTTAAGAAACAATTATCGGCAAAATGTTGCTGGCTTTTCGCACGGTTGTTATAAATAAGAGTGTGCTGAAAAGTGCGTTGAACATTAATTTTAATAGTGGCAATTGCTACAGGTGTAAGGTTAGAACATAACACTAATTAAAAATTATAAAAAATTTCATTAAAAAACGAGTATTGAATAACTAAATCACTGTTTTTGTTTTTCATTTTAAGGTGTTGACATCGTTACAAAAGAAATATTCAACTACAAGTCAGCAAGAATCTAATGTAAATAAAAGTGTTGAAAATGAGCTTATTTATACAGGATTATTATCAAAAAATATTCGGAAAATAAAGATTTTTTCTCTGTCTACAACGATTCTCGGAATTGCTTGTCAGCCAATTGTTTATACAAAAGCAGTCGCGGCAGGTACTGCAAGTAATTTGACTTTACCAGCATTCGCAGCAATAGGCATATTTGCAATTGCTACTCCTCTACTTCTTAATATTATTACAAAAAGATATGTGATAGATATGGAATACAATGCTAAAGAAGATAAATATATTGCCTCAGTATACAATGTATTTGCAATGAAAAAGAAGGTTAACATAAATTTACTATCTATTTTTTGTTTCTTCATTTTTAAATGAATATTTTAATTCTAGATTGAATTCACCCCAGAAGATGTAACTATACCAGCTGTTCTAGGAATGTTTGCAAATTGTCAAATAAAAGGAAAGCCAATTTTTTTAGATATGGATTCGTTTACAGAAGTTGAACATTATGGAAGAATAATGGGCTATGATAAACCATTAGATCTTAAAGTAGATGAAGATCAGGAAAATACAAGTTCTAAGAAAAATTAAAATTCATATTAATTATTATACATCTTTTATTACTGTACATTATCCTTGTGACATTTTTAAACTCTAACGATACAATGAAGTCCGCTAATTACAAAATCTGTACATTACGTGGATATGCCACTGCAAGGCAGTTGTTTAAGCAGTTTTTTTTCAATGAAAAACGATAGATATTTCATTTTAAATAAGAACTAAATTGATTTACAATTTATGTTTGCTAAATAATTATGAAGAGGTGAGACGTTGATCACATGTGTTTAAATAATAAAATGACGTAAAAAAATATGATGCCACGATTTTCAATCACTTAACGTAATTCGGAAAAATGCAGTATTGTGCATTATGAATTTACATTATTCGTATGCTTATATTATACACGGCAAGATCACAGATAACGTTTTCGAAATTTGTTTAAAATAACGCCAAGTGAACTTATGAATTCAGTTCAAGTACTTTAAGCCGGCAATAAATCAAAATCGTCAGAAACGTGTACCATTGGTACATGGAGATCCTCTATTTGAGGAGTAGCTTTAAATTCACACAGTCCAACTTCTTTTAACTTCCATTCCCAATCCATACGTTGAACAGCGTGTAAAGATTCGGCCTCGTTATGGTGCCTCAATAACATCGCTTCCTGAAAACAAATATATTAAATATTAGTAAATAATAATTTTGCTGATCAAATAATCAATTTTTGTTCAAGATTAAATTATAAAAAAAATAATACCTTGATTTTTTCCCATTTGTCGTCAACATCTTGAAGCCAACTTAAGAACAAGCGTCCATTGTATCTACTTCTTGCATTTCGGTCTTTTTCTTCTTGTTCTGGTGTAATAACATTATATACCTCCTCATCTTTAAGAATAGTGCAAACTGAAAATGGAAGCGACTGATTGGCGAGAGCTCTAGCCGCTCTACCGTGCACTCTAAGAATTTCTTGCTCGACCGATAGAACTAGTTTTTCTTTTTCTACGACATGCTGCATTCTTAATCGGTATCGTTCCTTTTCTTGTTCAATGTAAAGATCCTTCATGGCGCCTTGTAAATTTACTGGCGGATTAATGTTTGGTTCTTCATTTGCATTACTAGCAAGCACGTATGTACAACGATTCATTAAATAGTCTTTAAAACCTTGCGGTGGCTTAGGTTGAACTGGAAACAAACCTTTTCTCCTTCGCTCAATCTGGGATAAAGAATAAATTGGGTTAAAAAGTTATAAAAATGTTAAGTAAATCTATTTAGTCAAAAAATTGCAAAAAATTAAACAAATTTTTTTTTCTTAATAATCTAAATCAAATTTTAAAGGTAAATCTTTAAATAAGATAATTAAACATTGCTAACGTTCACTATGAATTATTTAGATTTTAAAAAATTTTAAAATACAGTGTTAAATTTTATTTAGAAATTACTAAAAAGAAGTTCATCAAATATTTAATTTACCTGTTTTCTGATATTCAAATATAACTGATAACAATTAGTGATAGGCTGATCATGTGGGTGCACTTCTGGACCAGTGCTCGTGGTCTCGGTGCTTTCATTTGCAGAAGCGGCGGCGGCTGCTGCTGTTGCCGCTGCTTGTTGTGCCTCCTTATTACTAGATTTCATTTTTCTTTTTCTCGGGTGAAGCTCGTTTGTTGATTGCGATGACGTAGCAGATGTTTCAGTTCCACTCTCTTTCTTCACACTACTACTGTCTGACGAATCAACATTCTCCTTCTTCACTTCAGCATTCTTTTCACACTTATCTGAGGCACCTCCAGACTTTACAGAAGGACTATTTTGCGACACGTCTGATGGTAAAGACTTGTTTGTTTCCGAGGCACCACTGGATTCAGGCGTGGGTGAGTTATGTCTTTGCTGAGGCGAAGAATTGTTGGAACGATCCACAGCTCCAGAAGGCAGAGGTGATGAATTACTATAATTACCATTGTTCGGGGTGTTGCCGCTTGATTCGCGTGTAGCGGTAGACCCGTTTCCGCCATTACCCGATCGATGCGAACTTCTAAGTACCCGCTGATGGTGCAACGTTGTACGAGAGTCATTGTCCGTGGTTGTATTGGATTCCTTTTTATCTTCAGCTTTGGGAGTTGCGGAAACATTTTCTTGTGGACTCACCGAGGTAGTGCTCGCAGGTACAGCTACTGCATTCTCAGAAGAATCGTTACTATTGCTTGCAACGACGTAAGGCAATTGGTGGCTACGATTCGACAAATTTTTGCCGTTTCTATTCCCTTGCTCCTGCTCCGACGCAGTACTCTGAGGAATAACGATTTTTAGTGGCGGCACTTTTGGCGCGGAGCAATCCGAGCTCTTAGAACGTTCGTCCTCGCCATCAGACTCCGTGGATCCTGGCGTGTTGCCTTTCAAATTGTTGGCTGTCGAGCTGACTGATGTGTTTGAAGGCTTTGGACTATTGGCGTTCAAAGTTGAGCTTGGACTCTTGTGATCACTACTTACCGAAGAACTGCTTTGGTTTCCTTTCGCCGATGACGTTCCGGCAGCTTGCTTGCCAGTTTTAACGCACTAAAAAATATGTTACAAATATACAATTTATTAATTTATTTGATGACGGTAAATAGTAGTAGAAATTTTAACATTATATTTTAAAGAAATCCTACGTATAATCTAAAATATTAATTTGCTACTAAAATATTTTATTAAAAAGGTAAAAACTTACTTTGTCAGTAGTACTGGGGTTGTTTCTTCCTACATTCTGCCGACTACTTGCAGCACCCTTAGTGTTATTAATTTCTTTACCGCTATCATTGTCCTTCTTTTTCCTCTTACGCCCCTCTTCATCTTGATCATCGCCCTGCGAATTTTCATTCTCAAAGTGGCGCTTTGTACCGGAGGATGAAGCTATGGAACTGGAGGGTGAAGGCGTTGTCGAAGTCATCATCGGTTCATCAACCATCGCTGCAGCCGCAGTAGCTGCTAAAGCTTCTGCAGATCCTGAACCACTGGCAGTGGAGGTAGACGAGGCCAATGCTGAACCACTGCTTGATGATGAAGCTGCTGCAGAGGAGGCATTAGTACTAGAAGCAATTGTATTGGAAGAACCTGTAATGTAGAAAAAAATTTTGAAATAACTTTGCAAGTCGCATTAATTAATGGTATATTTCAATACGAGTGTGAAACTGAGTCTTTCGCACGTGTATAAAACAAGATTTTACTTTGTATAAAAAATATTATTTAACTAAAAAAAGATATTTATATTTTTATTACATTTTAATTAAAATTGGTATAGACAAATTCGAATATTTTACAAATTTTTTTATCACATTAGTTTTTACGGGTCTTGCCATTCGTAAATAAAATAAAATAATTATTCAGAATATCCAGACATTTAAACATTTTTATTATAAGGTTATTTGCCAGATAAAAGAACCATAACTTTGTATTTTATCTGCTTTATAAAGCCACTATCTAAATCAAGTTTCCTACCTGTGACACCAGCGTTGTTACTGCCACCGCTTACTCCGCTTGTACTTTGACTTTGCCCACTGCTTGTCGACGAGGAAAGAGCAGACGATGTTGAATCTTTAGCATCCTTATCAGGATTTGGATTTGGCGATAAGCTCGAGCCCCTCACTGGCGTTGCTTCTTTAGAGCTTTTAAATTCGTAGACATCTCCACCATCAGCCGATGACGAGGACGAAGACGAGTTGGCGTTGCCAGGATTGCCGCTGGCATTGGGGTTTGCATTACTCGTGTTTGCATTTGCCGTCGTCGAGGAGGCACTGTTCCCTGAGTTGGATGATTTTGCCGACGAACTATCCATTTGGTTAGAACTCTAAAAGAAAGTTTTAGGTTTTAGATTTAAATGAAATGTGTAATGTTTAAACATTAAAAATTATATTTTTTTAACCATTCCTAACTTTTACGGAGACATGAGATACTGATTGATTACAGCTTTTTAAATTTTTCAATGATATATTTTTCACAATACGTAAATTATAAAGCATTCTCTTATATTTCGATGTGTGAAATAATAAAACAATGTTTTGAATTTTAATTTTATTGATAAAATTATATTGACTATTTTTCAAAAGCAGCTATTTCTTTTAAATAGCTTGAAACTAAATTTAATTTTACTATACTTAATTACTTACGGTTACTTGACAATCAACTTCATCTTTCTCCATTACTTTTACAGAATTTTCAATTTCTGAATTTTCCGCGACTAAAGCCTTCGCTTCTGAAGTTTCGAAGTCCATAACAGCGTCTGAATTCTCCTGAATTAAAACTTCACCTGAAGTTTCCGTGATTAAATGTTTCTTAAAGTCAGTTTTTTGAACCAAAATCGCAGAAACTGTACAAGGCGTAGGATTTAAACAGTAGCTAACACAACCCGAAATATACGAACTGAACACAAGGAGATCTAAACCTCTACTGACGCCTGAAATTCTCAAAAGGCAAGGATTTTCGACCCTGCTTACCTGCTACTGTCAGGAGTGGGGGATGGTTTTAGAAAGCTGCAGGACCTCTAATTGCTGTTAAATGGGCGTCGTAGTTACCTTCAATAGGGCACCATTAAACTTTTCTGTATAAGTTTTTATATTTTTAATTTAATTTATTTGTTTACTATACATTTAAATAAGTTTGAAACATTTTACTAAAAATAAAATTTTTAATTTTTTAAATATTTATTGATTCTAAATTCAGAGTAGGCAGGTTCTTTTTAAATATGAACCTCATTATAATTGCTTGTTTACATAAAATATGTATTATCTGAGTTTTAAAATATCTATATTTTGTTTGTCTTATTAATAGTTTGCGATTGTTCATTGCGCATTTCGCAAGCTTCAACATTTTATAATTAGAACATCTTGTTCAACTTATAAGGTAAATCTGAAAACCTGTTCTGGAAACTTCGTTTTATCATTAATAGATGTTAAAATTGCTATGCGTTTAAAATTGTTGTCCTTGAAATAATTTTTTACCTGCTAACAGCTTAAAATTTACCTAAATAAAACCTAAATTTATGAGAAAGATTTTTATTGGATAAGGTACCTAAGCAAAGACCATTACTGGGAAAGCTGTACTTTTGTATCTCACATCTCTTAATTTACTTATTTAATGTCCCATCGCCCTTTCATATATTTAAACGACATAATTAATGCAGTTAATGAGTTCGATTCCCAGTACCGAAAAATTCGGTAAACATTTTTTTGAAATGTCTCAAAATTCCGAAATAGGAAGCAAAGTCCGGCGTTTACCTGCGAAGTAAACAAACCGATGTCTCGACCGCCTAATCCAAGTGCCACTCTTCAGATCTCTGATTATACTTAAAAGAGTCCTACGGAGAAGGCTTTATTTATGGGAAGTTAGTCCAGCTTGAAATGACTCACCATAGTTCCAGAAGAGGCAGCAGCGCTAGTCTGCCGTGCGCTACCGCTTACTGAGGACGATGTCGACGACGAGGCACTGGAGGAGCTGGAGCTGCTAGGCTGGTTGCTGCCGCTCGCGGCGTTGGCGCTGCTCGATCCCGGAGCGGCTGCTGCTGCTGCTGCTGCTGCTGCTGCGGCGGCGGCGGCAGCCTTCTTCTCATCTCTCGTGGCGCGCACTTGGTTGAGCCTGAGCGTGACTCTCGGCGAGGCACCACTGCCCGACGATGACGAGGCCCCCTGCTGCTGCTGCCCGCCGGCTGTTCCTCCCGACGTCTGCCTGTCCACTGAAAAACAGTCACGTGCTCGCCTGTAGATATAGACTATTCCTTAGGTCAAAGACGCCGAGGAAGCGTTGACCTTGTCGGCGTGGCTCTTTCAAAAGAAGCTACTGCTCGCGAGTCGTGACTGCTGCTGAGGCTCCCAGCGTCCTCCCCCCCTTCCGTCGCAATCAAGCGAGCGAGCGAGCGAGCGAGCGAGCGAGTCTCCTCTCTCTCTCTCTCCCAAGCTCGATTCTCCCCTCCAGAGGTAGGAGAGAATAGAGCGCTTACGTAGGTACGCACCGATAAACCGAGCGTTCGATCGGAAAATTTAATCCCGCGGTAGCTGCAGCTCGCCGTGATTAATCACGGAATCGAGATGTCAGTGCTGACAGCTTAAATAAAACTTACCTTTGTTCTGCGGCGGAGTCCTACGCATCTCAGCAGCGTCCTCGGGACTTCCTCGCTTGGCAGCCTCCTCGTCGGCCGATGGCTGCTCCTGGCTGCTGCCGGTGGCGGCACACTCGGCGGGCGAACCTGCGGCTACGGGGCTCTCGGCGCCCGTCGCCGTCCTCACCTCGTCCGGCGAATTCGAGCCCGCGAATTCTGCAACGGGAGAAGCGAAGGTGTGGCGCTTAGAGCCCAATGCTTAACCTCAAACGGGGCGATCACTGCGTCAGCCGAGTCATTCCGACTGCACCCGCGCGATTATTATAGGCGGAGGCGAGGGGCCTCCACAAGCTCTGGCCGGCCGATTTTATTATTCGCCAAGAGGCTTTCGACTTGGCTTACTCTAGTACGGTTTTTCGGTACGCCGATGGGGTGAGCGGCGTCATCTGGCGGAGCGCAAATGGCCTTGTTTGCCTCGTTCCGCGACGAATGCCAGTCGTCGAGACGAGAGACTGAATGTACGACTCGACGACTGTGCCAATGTTAGCTGACGACCGGGGCAAAGTCGCGAGGAGAGAGATAACGATGACTTGCAGTGATGTAGCGCACGCGTGCAGGCCTGCAGTCAGGAGCACGGCTGATAACGGGGATCCGTACAAATAGGCTCTTCGATTGCTTTCGGCTAATTTGCGCTATTTTTTTCGAGAAACCAAATAAAAGCGAGTCCGTGGCTAAATCACTAAATAACTTCTTGTTTAAGCGGGGATTTAAAAGTCTTCAGAAGTCAATATTTATGAATGCACTTTAAACTAAAATGTTTAACGCATTTCGAAAATTTAATAAAAATCTACTACGTTCAAAAAATTAAATGAGGTAACAAATTTTATTATTACCCTTTAGGGTACAGATAATGAAGCTTTTCTTTTAACAAGTGTTTTCTAACCCGAATTTAACGAAAATTTAAAAAAACAACGAATACATTTTTTAAATCCGTAAGAAAAAAAAGATATCAATTAGTTTTATTGACAAAACTTAAAAGCACTTGATAATAGTAGATTGCATCTAAGGGCCAGATTAGAATTTTTTTTTCGAAAAGTAGACCGTTTTGCCCGACTGTGGAATTTGCAATACGAGTCATGGTGCGCTAGCAAATCAAAAACGAGTAAAAAAATCCACTCGTCCGTGGTGGACATTACTTTTTATAACACGTGTGTTTATTTTCGTATTTTATTTTTCATAAAAAATACGGCAACTATGCGGTACTTAATAATTAAAATAAACAAAAAAATTATTTCAACCGTTATTCCTTTGATATATGTTACTTATAAAAACATTTGTTATTTCCATAATTTTTTAAATTCAAATAGAATAAAAAAAAATTTTCAAGTTGATTTTGCACAAAACAAATTATGATTTTGAATCTTTATACTTGTTATAATTTTGAAAGTAACAATGGCTTTGAAATAATAGATTAAATCACAATATTGTAAAATAGAAATTTGTTAATTTTCTGAAAAATTTTTTACACAGATCTGAATAATGAATTTTTATTGAAACATGTCTAATTGTTATTTTTTTTATTTTTCTCTATGTACCTTAATAGTTTTGTGGATGCTTACCATTACGTTCCTTTGAATCACAACCATTTAAAAGGCGCAAGCGGTCATCTTTGTATGATGTATTTACATCCAATATATCAGAGTTTTTGTTAGACCATCTACTTTTTGAACTTTTATGTTGTAAAGGTGAAGATCTTGTATTGCTTATTGGAATAGAGCTGTCAGTTCTGTTTGAAGACCCTGCAATAAAACCATACTAATTACTCAACTGTTCTTTGAGAAAATACATTTCTCACTAATGATTACTATAAAGGTAATAAATGAAGAGTAATAAATATGTAGGTATTAAGCACTAAGTTAGATTTCGTTCACAATTCAGTTTTTCATTGTAAATTTGCATAGAAGTTGCAGAAGTGCGCAGTGGCTAAAATACAACGTGTCCAAAGTCACGTGTATTTATTGTCAAACAGTTCGTCGTCATACTTACAATCGAAGCGGAAGCGAGAAATTTCATTGAGCATCAGCGTAAACAAAGCCGGAAGACTAAAGGCGACCGTTGTTTTGGTTCGAGTTTAGGCGCGCGCGCGTTGTGCTTTGCACGCACGCGGTGGAAGCGCGAACAAGTGCGACAAAGACAGCCTCTGGCCGGATCGAACGCGTTAAAACGCCTGGACTCGGGGGTGGGGAAGTCAGGCGCCAAAGGCCCGTGAAGCCCAAAAAAAGCAGGCGAAACTTTATTAAATAATTGCTATGTCTACTAAACTCACCGGATGTCATCTCCTGAGAAGTCATTTGCAGCAGGAGCGCGAGCTGTTGGCGCTCGGACATCCGCGCTGGGTAACCGCGGAAACGACTGTTACCGCCTGCGGGCATTCCGCCGTCTTCATAACTCATGCACCGCTTCTAGACTCTCCGAGACGCCCGGCGCTTCCTCGAGGACAAGGCAGCCAGCCTTCCCAGCCTTTTTTACCACAGCACTTGCTCTGTCGCGACAGGTACCGCACGATCCCTCTGTTAATTAAACGAGCCTCGGCTGGCTGTAGCCCGTGTCTCGTCAACTCCCGCGCTGTGCTCAGTTTTCCTCCCGCAATACTGTGCAATGTACTACCGTGAGTTTCAACGCTCCCGCGCAGTATAACCTTAAAGAGCGGGAATGCCTGGCCAAAGCTGCTGCTGCTGGACTCGCGCCATTTTGACCTACGGAGCGCTACGAGCGCGACGCAAATACCACCTCGAACCTGGTCGACGAGCGAGCACCGCCGGCGCGAACGAGACGGAGATAGATTCGCGCACACGAACGCGAACACCGATGAGCCGCTCTCTTGTAGGTGCACAAAGTGAGAATGTGTACTGCCACCGTTTCGCATAGTGTCTGAATCTAGAGCCCGGTGCGCAATATGACGCAATGGCCAATCCGAAGACTTCGCGCCACCGGCCACTGTCGATGAGGTTATTAGGCTCGCTCTGAATTTACCGCCGTGCGACGTGCACCGGTGGATGAAGACGTTGGGGTACTTGGGCTGGGTGGAAAATACCTCGGTTTTTGGAGAACGGTCCAGGGTAAAAAAAATGATATAGCTAAAACAGTTGAAGTTTTCTGTTATAGCAGAAGCTTACGGGGTTACGGGTGCTTTTATTTTATTTGAAAATTTCGCGCGCGATTTTCAATTGAATTTTTTTTTTATTATTATTATAAATAAATCGAGAATGTAATTCTTAAGGTGGTTGTATGGTTTATCGACTTATCAAAGAAATTAGTAAGATTTTGCAAGCACGTAGTGTAAAGTACGTACAATACAAACACCTAAATTTTTAGGACAGTTGACGTATAAAAATTTGAGAAAACGGTGTTTGAAATGAAGCTAAGCGTAGGCTCTTATGTACAGCAGACGACGGCAGACGTATAATATAAGAAATTTAAAGTTTTCTAATTGATAGCGATCCACCAGAAACTCCAAAAACAGAGACATTATGGTTAAAGTTATGTACTTTAAAAAAATTTTTAAATTAATATGCACTGACGCGCAAAATTATTAGTTATAGCTCGTTCAAAATTATTCTCGCAATTTTTACCCAGACGATTTTTAAGCAGACGAAATTAAGGAGAGATGTTTATCGCTTTTATACTACTGTGACTACTGTGATGTGATATCCATTCTTAAAGAATATCATTAATTAACTTTGACAGCATACATTAGTTTTTGAATATTCAAACAAACGTAGTAAATCAATTTGTTTTTTAATAAAACGGAAAAAATAGTTTTTTTAAATAATATATGTTAAAAATAAAAGGTTTATAAATAAAGATTTTAAAGTTTTAATAAACACATGGAATTAAATAATATTTTCTTTACGATTTATTTTATACATTTTATAGTGAATTACAAAAAAATTGAAAGTCCAATTAATAATAAATAAAGTATATTAGAGTAAAAATGAAAGATAATCTTATTATAATACACTTTTTGTAGATTGCTTCTTATTCACACATACTCACTTTGATGACTGTGCTTTTTAATTTTTAAATAAATTATTTTAGATTTTTTAAATTTAATTCCCAATTTACACTACGTAGTGTTACTGTAAAATAATGAAATAGAAATAAAAAATAATTATTTCACATTTTTCAATCATTCTTTATTGTATTCAATGAAATTTTCTAACTAGGGCAGTCATTTTACACGTACGCTCCCATTTATAATTTGAGTTGCTTATCAGTCTCGATGGGTTGACAAGTCAAATTACGACATTATCGATGTATCTACAATATAATATAGGGCATTACGCAGATTGTACACTTACTTTTCTTTTTTTTTAACCCAAAGATGCTCGAAATCACTTCAAAATTTATGTCAAGAGAGAGTATTGGCAAGCACATTAGTTGGGTTGAAGAGATTTTGTTTCAATTTTTTACACTACTTACTTTATTTAGTTTTTTAGTCTGTTTTACACTCAAGCCTGATTCTCTTTCCTTATATTTTATAATGTATTATTGGATAATGCTTGAACTTCCAACAAATTGAAAGAGAAAAAGAAAGTGAGAGAGATAGAGACATAAGCCACATTGTAAGAATTGTAATACATACATAATCATCATGGTGCACACAAAGATAATTGATCAATTCTCTGAAAACCAATGATTTGCTTAATTTTTTGTTCAATTCTATTTTACACAGATTATGCAGTTTTTAATTACTGCAAAACTTCACAGTATTTTATAAAAGTATCTCTCTGTAACAAGAAGTGATCAGCAGATCTTCCTTTAGAGTTTACTCAACCAATGCTTGTTGAAATTTTTCTATAAACTTCATTACGATTCTTAGCACTGAATTAATGCTTTAATTAATGATAAATCGTTTAATACTATTTTTAACACATAAAAGTGTATGTTTGACTATTCATGAATATTTTTTTCTGAATTACTTTTATTTTTCCTATCTAAGTCAACACATCATTTTATTTCATTGATTTATGTACAGAGAATACAGTTTTAACGACTTGAACTCTAAGCGGTTCATTACTTTCTTGTGGTACGACACAGTAAGAAAAAATTAATCTTCTCTAAGAGATCATCAATAGATGATGAGTGAGCTTAAATATCTATTTCATTAGAGGATTTAGACGACACCCAGACATTGGTTTCTTGAAACTTGATCAACTTTTGATTTTGGTCGGTGTTGCCACACCAAGTAGTAAAACATTGGACTTCCTTGTTTCAAATATATCATATAGTGTGTCCTGTTTTTAAAAAATTATAATATTATTCAACGATTGATCGTTTTTCTCATCTCTCACCCTTCCACTATTCACAGTATCTCACTACTAATTGATCAAACATTTTAATCATACTTTACTATACGACATTTCTATTGTCTAACGCTCTAAGACTACTTATATAAACATTTCATTTTTCTTTCGAGGTATTATTTATTAATACAACAACGATGACGAAATATGGATGATAATGGTTATGACTACATTTGGGGATGGTGAAATGGTTTTATTACAATTAGAAACCGCTGTAAAGAGTAACCAGCTACATAGTGTTTTTATACTAAACTGCAATTAATTTATTTATTACTTCATTTTTAATGCTGCTTTTAAAAATCACACCATACTTTGCATAATTACTATAAAAAATGATTCTCGAAATCCTATTTATTAAATACCTTGTTTAATAATTTATTTTAAATCGCCAAAAAAATAAATATTCAAAAAAGATTAAATGTTATACAATTTTCGAATTTTATGTTATAAGGTAAAAATGTCAGCTTGGAATCTTAAAACCGTATATAGCTGGTTCTTGAATGCGGCAGTTAAATTGTTTCTCGCGCGTATCACACCTTACAAATATTCGAAACCATTCAAATTTATTATTTACTAACCATTTTAATTGGGATTGCAATGACACACGTTCCGGCCAGTTTCTCCGAGTTAAATAGCTGTCCAATGAACGACAACGCAAGAGACATTTTTTTGTAGCTACTTTGTACTTGGGTATATTCAAGATCTATTTTACGCACAAATTCATCAAATCTAGATTAAAAAAATTTTTTTTAAACATTTTATTAGAGTATAGCTGGTCGATCACTTGGACCTATGTTATAAATTCTTTTTATTTGTATGTTATCATTATGAAATAATATAATTTTCACATTGCAAATTCTAATTTAGATTTGTAAAAATTTTGTCAAATTGTTTCTTAGAATTGGTACAAATCTCTCAAGTCTCGCTTTTAATAACACTTTCGATAAAGTAATAACAAATATTAACATTGTACAAAAAAGAAATGCAATTTAAGAAGAATAAAAATAAATGATTACATTGGTAGTAATTAATAAGTTACTTTAAATCTTGTCGCAAACTACTTATGCTGTTAAACTGTTGGCTTCACAGCCCTGAATTTCTCTACCAGTCTTGTTCCTTCTTGGTATCTACTTATTATTTTTTCTGTTTTGTTTTTAATTATTTTAATTTAATCATCTTAATCAACCCTGTGTTCAATATGTTCATTTTTTTAATTATAATTTTACAAACTTATCTACATTGAGCAAGGAATAACCAAGAAAATAAGTGCGAAGATTAATTTTAATTAACAAATATGGCACACATGAATTTGGCGTGCGCATTGCACATTTTTGTGACCAGACTTGTGGAATTTTCCGCGGGAAGACTTGGAGCTTGAACTATCCAATAATAATAATAATAATATTTAATGCTTATCATGGGGAATAGAGACACCGACATGTTTTCATATTACGATTAACACATATTACTTTGTATAAACTTGATATTTAAGTTTTGTGCAAGGAAGCCAGATAATAAAATTCATCATCTGTACAAAAACTTGTTATCTACAAAGTATGGCAAAAATGATAACCTTGGTTGCAGAGATGATAATTTCAATGCAAATGCATGCAAGCAAAGCACGAGACGTTCGGTCAACGCTACTTTCAATGACAAGTTAATAAAAAAATCGTAAAAATTTCGTGACTATATCGTTTTGATCCTAAGAAAGTGATATATTCATTGCACGTTAGATCGGTAAATATCTGTCTCTCGCTTTCGCAATTGTCTTCGAATGAGAAAAATGATAATTACATACTACGTAATTTGTCATTCCTTTGCTCATGCATATCAGACTTTCATTGAATAAGACTTCGTAAAATAGCCAGTCCCTCGTATTGATGCTCTCTGTATTCATGTTTTTATTAGTATCGTATAATCCGCATAAAACGGACGGCCCAAAACTGATTGCAATTCGGTGTGTCTCAGGTAGCCGTGAAAGATGAACAATTGATGCATATTTCTTCTTAATAGGATATATAACACTATCAATGGATACGTGCGTGGTTTCATCGGGTTTTATTCACATTTACCGCTTGCTATAACTGTTTTTATTTCCATAACGGTCGCTTGATAACGAGACAAATATATTCCGGAGGTAGTGGCCTGTACGTTCATCATCAGATTGTTACTGCTGCTATTCTCCATTAAAGATTTGACATTTCTACAGTACTTGATCGAAGTTAATCCTGTTGTACTCAAGTACGCATTCTGAGATTGCAATCCAATTTACATTAATAAGTCTGCTTTCTCGCTGTGTCGACAAGAACAACTCTCCGTTTCGCGTTTTCAACTTCATGCGAAGAGACACCCCGTCGAACGTATCGATTTTTACTTTTTATTAAATTTATTAAAAATTAATAAAGCATAAGAAATTTTTTAAATAAATTTATTAAAACTATTTAAAAGATAAGTAAAAAATCTTATATTATTTTACAAATTAAATCTATAAATGTATTGTGTATATATAACAAAAAAGAAAAAATCGATCAATCAACAGTAATTTAATATATTAAAGACATATTTCAAACAAAAATAAACTATAACTAACTAAAACTCTTAAAATCCATTTTAGAAATAAGCATTGCACGGACAATCTGAAATTCCGTATTCGAAGGGGCGACTCTAACGCGCTCGCCGTTATCTCTCTCTTCCTCTCTCACTCTCTCGCATACTCGCACTTTTTCAATAGGTACGTCATCTAAATAACTAACTCCTTAACCGCACTCCCGTTATCGTGGGCAAGGCGCGATCGTCTGTGATCAAATCTCACACGCGCATCGCTTGCTTCTATCTGTGTATGTAACGGCCAGTAAGCGAGACGGCGAGAACTTCGACGGGTAGAGATCCGCGTCTTTTCACAACTACGGGCACCTCGCGTTCGGCCAGCGCGTTGCTGTCCCTTTTGGCGAAGTCGCGTTTGGAGCGAGTAGTACCCACCGGCCAGCCGGCACCACTGTTATCGTTGCCATCGGCGTTACTGTGCCCGCAAGCAAACATTTCAGGGCCGCCACTGCTCCGTCTGCGCAGCATCTTTTTGCTGCTGCGTGTTCCACGCGACTTGCCGGCACCACTGTTGACGCTGTTGCGACCTATCAGGTCCCGGCGCAACTCCGATATGTCGGCCGGCACAGAGCCTCGACGACTGCTCAACATTGCCGTGGTTGTCGTCGTTGTCGTCGTTATCGCTACCTCGGGGGTCACTCGTGGGAAACCATTATTATTGCTGCCAGTATTGTTATTGTTATTGTTGTTGTTGTTGAGCGGGTAGTTCTCTCGATCGGCTGCAAAACAATCTTATTAATCATGGAGCAACATCAATTATTACGCTGATTGTACAATATTATAAAAGCACAGTAACTTTCGGCGATAAAATACTTCTTCAGAGTTTATTTTATTAAAATTAACAAAGCTTATTTTTGTATTTTGTTCGATCATTGCAAGTTAAACATGCTGAATAGATTTTGATTGAAATACGTGGTACAGGAAGAGAGAAATTACGAAGTTTGAGTTATTGTACCTGTAAACTGAGTCAAGTTACCGAGGAGATTGCCAAGAGCTGCTTCGTGGGGTAAACTGGACCGCCTCTTACTGCCAGGCAGCTTCTCAGCCCGAACGCTGAGACTGATTCGATTAACTCCTCCATCTGCGCAATCAAAGAAAGCGTGTCGCGTGAACTTTCAAGATCGAGATTCAACGTTCGGTGCAGTGAGTGGCACATTTCAAACTACGGAAGGTACGTTGCTGTCTTTTGGTAAGTGCCGTTTATTTTAAAGGGAAGAAAGTGCACTCTACTAATATGTGTAATTGTATTAACTTGGATGAGCTGTTATATCAGCGGGAACGGAGCCGCGTCTGCAGCAGGGCTCGATCGTTCGGTTCGGCGCGGACGCATCGTCGAGCCTAGCCAGTAGACCCACCGGAGCTGAACCTCTTCTTCTTGCCCAACCCTGGAAGTCATAGAAATTTTTCTCAAAACAATTATCAGGGCTAAAATCATTCTCACTCGATGGGAAGTGAAGTTACCTGATTTTTGGAACGCCTATTAGAAAGAGCATGCGAATCCTTAGACAGCTCATCGGTAGCCCTCGGATCGACGTTCTCTTTCATTAGCTTGAGCATTTTCGAGCTCTTCTCCCTCGTCGAATCGCTATAATCCCTCTTATTCCCAGGCAAGCTGACACTGTCAACACTCTTCCTGGGCTCGCCGCCGACGCTGCCACTTCCGCTGTCGCTGGACGGCGTGTGACTGGTGAGTCTCGGCGGCGAGTCCGGGGGGCTGCCGATGAAGAAGACTTTCTGGCCTGTGCTGCCTTCCTGGGCATCCTGTGTGAGCGGGATGGTGGTGAATCGACGGCCGGGCCCGTTGCCCTGGTGGTGGCTGCGCGTCTTGGCCTGGGCGGGGGTCGAGTGACGGCGCAGCTCGCCACCGGCGCTTGACGACGTCGTCAGCGTCGGCACCGGGGAAAGAGAGTCCATGCACCCGGCCTTGCCGTCGACCGTCATCGACCCCGGCGCCGGGGAGCCCGACCGTGACGAGGAACTGTCGGCCTCGAGGAGCACCTCCGTACAGCACTGCGACATCTCTGCCGTCGTCGACATATAACGCATTCGGGCGTATGGCTGTACCGGTGGGAACGTCTGCTGCCGAGTTAGCGTCGCCTGTCGGGTCGTTGTCGGCTGCTCGAGCAGCTGCTGCTCCCTGCTTTAACAAATTATTTTTTATTAGTATTAGCTGCTCTTTCGTTCTATAGCATTAAAACGTTTTTCTTATCTTTCTTTTTTCTTTTATATAACATTAAGCGTTTGTTTTACGTTTCAAGTAAAGAAACTCTCTTCAATGAATAATTATAAGAAAATAATATATTTTAGAAACTTTGACCTCTAGATTGATACTCAAGATTATTAAAACAACTTGAATGCATTTCTGAATAATGGTTACATCACGCAATATGGAAAACATCAAAAATATGCCACGCTTGATTGAATTCGAAAATCTTGCAGTGTAAACATTGAATATTTAATGTATTTAAATTGCACCCACAAAAATTAATAAGTTAACTGCTGAAGGCGTTACGTTTGATTTACGATTTTTTTTTTAAATATAAGTATATGAATTTTAATGTCGTACACGCAGAAAAAATATCATAGTACCTTCAAACGATCTAAATATTATTTTTAATCTGTATTTACATATGAAAACTCTTGAAAACATGTTGTATCTCAAGTAGCTCTAAGTAAATTTTTACTTATCATCTTAAAGAATAATATTATTTCATTTCAAAATATTGTATTTTGATTATCATAAGCATGCGGAAGTAAAAAATAAGAACGATCTTAAAAAGTATCCGCGTCCTTAAAGCCACGTTCGACAGTTGTCATTGTTACCGGAATAAATTAAAGTGAATAGCTCTTAATATTAGAAAAAAATAAAAGGGATCTCACCAAGGCTGCTGCTGCACGAGGCTGCTGAGCTTGGATGCCTCGAGGCTGTTGGCGATGCTGGCGATGCTAGTGTCGGGCAGGAGGTTCTCGGCGCTGACGGGTCGCTCGGGGGCAGCTGGCGAGGTGGAGGAGGCGGTGACCGCGGCGCTGGGCGACGCCTCCGAGCGGTGCAGGCTGCTACGCGACGAGATCCGCGAGGGCATGAGCGAGGCGCCGGCGCTTGGCAGACTCTCGCGGCGAGCCGTCGTCGGCCGCGGGGCCAGGGAGAGGCTGCGGCAGACCCCTAAAGGCACCGAGTGTCGGCGGCCCTCGCGCTCGTAGTTCTGCACCGGTGGAGCGAGACCTGGGGATGGGATGGGAGGGAGCTCCAAGCTGCCCGAGTCCTCTTCCGTGCACTGCAATTATAACAATATTGTTACGAGATTTAGGCATTCCAATATCGTTAATAAATTAGAATATATTTTTTATTACTAAAAAAGATTTAAGGTAGCTAAGTTATCAATAAAAACGCATTTTTTGCGCCGATTCGAAGCAACGTATCAGTTACGTTATTTATGGTTTTTAAAATGTTAAAAAAAACTTTATGATGTTTGAAAGCGCCGACGTATGAGGAAAGATTTTAAAAACAGTAATTCTTAAACGGCTTATAAAACTAAAATAAATAATATAAAAGTCTAAAAACTACAAAATTCAGAACTTATTAAAGACATTCAAGATTTTGGTCAGAAAAAGAAAAGTAGTCAAGTCAGCTCAACTTTCCTTATTTGATACTAGTTTATGTTATAAATTAAATTCAACAATTGACAGTAACTAATCATTTAAAACTTTTTACACAAAGTAATCTAATAAGCGCATCTTCTTTTTTTGCACTTGTGAAACTATGTAATTTTGTAGTACTAGTTTTATAATACGCTATGCGATCCACATCTCTAATATTAGGTGCGCTTTTCTACTCTTAACCACTAGCTCCAGTTGCGCGGTTTCATGAAACGGTTCTTCCTTTGACACCTGAATAAACCAAGCTCTTCGATACGCAAGTTAAAAAAGCTGTTTCCACGATTTTTACTCCGACACTTTTTCAACAAACACATTCTGTTGAGTTACAAAAATAAAGCCAGTCAATCGGAACGTTGAAAACTCGTTTTAAAGACCACAGGTGTAAGCATTCACACACTTTTTAATTTTAAAATATTTTCAATATTAAAGAAGTGTAATTTTAAAATTTTTCGTCGAGTTCACAGTATTCACTGCTAAAAATGATTAATTAAACTTATCGCTGACCAGTTCTTCTTATAATCAATCAGCTAGTCAGACGGATAGACAAAAAGTCATGAACTTAATTGCTTTTTTACTTGAAAACAGAAAGCTATTTTTACCTTCTCACGCGCTTATGCTTTTGTTACTTTGACATTCACTTGCTGACTATTCGTTTTTCTACTTAACATCTAAAAGTTCTTAAATTATGAGTAAAAATAAAAATATCTGAACAAAAATATTTATGAAACGTGGAATTAGTTTAGAACTGGTTTCGTCTTTTCTTCACACCAATAAACTTATATACGTAAATACTCATCGCTACATTCTACAAGAATGTCAATTTCAACAAACATTTTTATTCTTAAATTAGCTCTCCACTTTGTTTCCCAATATTTTAAGTTATACGCCATAACTAAGTTGTAGATCCTACATATACAAAATGCAGACGAAAGGCTTTAAAGAATGCAAAATGAAACTTTTTTTCTTTTACTTCTTTCGTGTCCTGATTAACTTAATAATTAATGATTCAAAAGTGTCTTCGATATTTATTTTCTGAACTCTATTATATGAAACAAGTTGTTTGTAAAGCATAGTTGTAAGTAAAAAATTTCTGGCAATTAAAATAAATGATAAAGAATTGAAAGAAAAAAGGAAAAATATACTGACCTCGGACTGCTCAACAGCCTCGGTAGCGGGTTCAGAAGACACTGACTCCTGTGCAGCAGCAACAGCAGCAGCAGCGATAGCGTGCTGTTCCTGTTGAATGAGGGCTTCCCACTGTCGCTGGTTCGAGCGGAGGTTTCGCATAAGCGATCGGCTGAAGGAGTCGTCCAGGAAGCGGTGCCACTCCTCGTAGAGCGGCAGGACGACGAACTTGATGAAGCCCACCTGGATCTTGGGGATGCTGGTCGCGTGCCTGTCGCAGACGGCCGTCACCGGGAGGTTCAGCTGTCGCTCGTAGTCGCCCTGTCGGAAGAACTCCTCGCACACTTTGTACGACCACTTGCGCGATATGTCCCACGGCCGGCACGGGTTCGAGATGTCCGCGCACTTCAATGCGATCTGGAGGATGAAGTGTCGGTGCTCTGGCTGCTGCATATCTAGCTCGCGGTCGTCCAGATAGCGCTGAGATTTTTTTGACAAATGAAACGGTTTTAATTAAAGCGCTCGCTGCATTTTTATTCGAGTGTATTTGCATTACAGTGGGTTCTACTAAAAGTTTTAATTACAAGTTCGATGATTATTCTTTGCGCAAATGTTTGTTGCATAAAATGCGAGTCTGGAAATTCAAATTTTAAATGGATATTCGATTGAAGTTTTCGAATGAAATGCATAATTTTATTTTTCAGTGAAAGAACGGTATTGTACTGGGTTATATCGAAGTTAATCTACATTTTTCCACAATATGTCTGCATCACTTTTTGGGGGATCAGCTATAAAATAAAGAAAGCTTTTGATACAATCAAACGTCTTTTTAAATGAAACTTTCAAGTATCCGGCGTTCTTTCACTTATATTTATGATTCCCTCTCAGATCTTTATTGCAGGAGGCATTAATATTCATAGCGGTAGAATTTGTCTACTCTCAAAAGCTGGAGAGCTCCTTTTATCTCTCTGGAGTAAAATCCAAGAAAATACTGTAAAGCGAAAAAATGGTGAATTTTTTTTATTTGCTCTAAAAATACCTTACAAGGACTCATAAAAATTCCTATCGAGTAAGTGAGATATTCGTGTATACACAGGCGGTTTACGGCATGGAAATGCCTTATTAGTCGGTGTAGTGCATCAATAGCGAGTTTCGTGGCCGTTTTTAAGTTATTAACTAAATAGAATCACCTGCGATGCAGAATAAATATTTTAGCACTACTAATTTAGCGGGAGTCACGTTACAAATGCATGAGCCGCGCTATAAAAACACTGGCGTGTATCTATCTTTACGCAAAAATCTCACGCAAGAAGTGGTCTTATCTTGATATATGAATATTTGATCGAGTGTGTGTATGTATATTAGAATCCGCGGGTGTAGGATTCGTGCTATATATATGTGAGCCTTCGCTAAAGTGCATAATGTACTTGAACTTTACACTTAAGACACAAGAGCGTGCTAGGCTCATTGCTTTAGAGGTTTTTGAAACTTTATTCGAGCATTTGCGTAGGCGAGCTTTTAATGTGTTACGCCCTTCAAGCCTTTTTAATTTCATTCTGTGCAATTTGTGTAATGACGAACTTCCTAATGGTATGAGCACATTTTTTAAACCTTGACAGAACAGTAAAAATTATTAAAAATAAAGTGAAATTATTTTTCGGCAAATCGATGGTTTGGATCAATTATTTATAAAAAATTTTTATCAATAGTAAGAAAGAATTTTTATACCTTAAAGCGTGTAAGGAATTCCTGTTGTCGCGTTATATCCGTTGCGAGTATAAGAGAGCTGATGTGCCGCTGGAGTTCAGGCTTCACTCGATCTGGAAGCTGCTCTGAAACTCCACTTTCCAACAAACAACCGACGGCTGATCTCCAGTGATGATTTTCCAAGACAGACGTATTCTGTAATATCAAATTGATTCGACGGTTGTACAAACACATCGTGTTCCTAAGGGTATTCTTATTGAAATAATAATGAATTTCAATATTTCATAAATGATTGCTGGAACTAGAGTATATTTTACAAACATTGTATAGAATATGAACAATAGAATTAATTAGTTTTGTAAGCAGAGTTCTGAGCTTGGAGCGAGCTTACTTTAAAACACCAACATAACGCTAAATAATACAAACATTAAACAATGAAATTTATGTAATTTTCTGTTTTCTCTGCTAATAAAACTCTCTACGATTGTGCTACTTTCCAATAAAGCCAGCGCCAATAGGTATCTAATTCAACTTCATAGATAATGTACTTTGTTACATCGGTACTCCGACCGAAATTACGCGAGCAGCGGTAATAACCTAAATAAGTTTATTGCACAAGACTCTCGAATCCGCAACTCGAAAATGAATAATATAGGAAGTTTCAATGGTTATACATTTCTCCCAAAGAAATGAATGGTCTAATGCAATAATAGAGCCCGACCTGTTTGGTGTAGGTACACGCAAGCTTTGTAACGTTTTCTGTTGACATTTCTGGGACGTTTGCAGTTTCAGAGAAAGTCTCATGTTTAATTCTCGACGTTTCAACTGTACGAATATGTGTCGTACTATCAGTGCCTGTGCGGCTTTGATAAAACCCGATTCATAGTTTAATAGCATAGTAGGCGAAAACTTTCGCTATCGGATGCATTATTTTAGGCGAAATAACCTACGCATTCCTTATCGGTGTATTGAAATTTAAAATCGAGCCTTCAGAGGTAAATAAGTAGTGCGCGTTCTATTAGTTAATGGAACAATAAAGTAACATGTATGAAAGGTAGCTCGTTAGGTCAGGTTTGTAGGTGTATTGTTAAGGGAAGTTTGGCAAAAAAGTTTTTCTAGTTTTTCAAATAAATTATGACTTATTTTTAATCAAAGTTTGCTTAGAACTATCCCAATTATAAAGGGCAAACGTAACTAATTTATATAGGATATAAAAACTTTTACGTAATACTAACATTTCATTTTTAATAGTTTTTTGGAAGAATGAAAAGAAAATGTTCTCAAAAGGCACCGTACGTTTATTAACTTAATTACAGCGCTCACTAATCAGTGCGTCCATTCACGATAAAAAGTCGTTTTATTTTTAACTTTCACAATTCGTATAGTTTCGAACCTTTTTATCGCGTTCTCTTACGGATCCGCTTTTTAGACGAAGTCAGTAATTCTTCCTGCATTTTCCGTAATTCTCGTTCTTTTATCGAGAAAGCGTCCACTTACTTACTCGCAGCTGCTGTAGTTTTTTTGTCTTTCTAAGCTAACGCAGTTTTTATCGCCATCATCTAAAAGCGACGCATCAACGTTTTTTCGGCGTACATCTCGTTACTTATACTTTTTACATATAAATAAGCTTATCGACGTCAGCTTGTGAAGACAAACAGTAAATGCTTTAAAACTAGACGGTGGGCAGTTTCTTTGAAACCAAGAACAGTTATACGCTTCTGAATTAACATTTTTTTAAATACTTTGGAATAAAATATAGATAAAACGATTCGAAAAAGACTTTTTTCTACAGAATTATGACGTAAGAAGTGACTTCTTGGTTTTTAAATAACGGATGTTTTTAAAATATTACTTTAGAAAAATATTTTGTCTTCCCGTGTACCTACATTTATGTAACCGTCTACAAATTCGTTTTGATTTAAAATTTGGAAAATTTTCCAAAAAAGATGAGATTAAAACGGTGGCATTGAGATGAAAAAAAGGAAGGGTTCTAACCTCATAGAGGGCAGCTAAGTGGTTACTGGTGGCGACGAGGAACGGCTGATTGACACCAGGATGGTCGAGGTCGTGCGTCACTGCGGCGATCAGCGAAGCCATTATTTCCAGATAGCTCAGGTGCCTTCTTATCTGGAAAGGTACAAGGCGCAACGTACAGAATTCACGTCGAGTCGCTCGGCGCGGCTGGCCGCTCGCAGCCTCGGGAAAAGGCCTAAGATTTATCACTAACCTGTCTCTCTTGCAGAAAGCAGTGCATCGCTTGTGTGACGTCTGCGGCGTGTATACTGTTGTGGTAAGGATTTGTACTATGGTAACCCTCCTCGATCAGCGCTGCAAATTCAAAGGACGGAAACCTTTAAGCTCGGAAATTCAAACATGCCTTAAACTGGAAGCATTTAGATCTTGAATGCAAAATATATATTTACGTTCAGTTAATCCATTCGCTTAATTATAAATAAAATTTAAAACTAAATAAATTGTCTGATGGATCTGAACCGAATGATGAATTACGAAGTTTGATCAAAACTGATTGATTGCTGATGGAGGGTAATTAGATTTCTAGAGTGGATAGAAATGGCGTTAAGATTCTTACTGAATAGCTTCCAGACCCTCACGACGTCGAGATTGAAGTGCTCAAGAAGCCCGTACCAATGAAAGAGGTGGACGCACAAAACTGGCACGGAACGACCTGAAACGGAAGATAAACAAGGTCGGTTCAATTCAAGAGGATTTTCGCTTATTTACCTGCTTTTCTCATTGCTTGATTGTTAGACATTTATAAATTTAGTGCTTCATGATTTCGAATTAGAAGGAAGATTTGTTTCATTAAGAAAGACGAGTCAGCGTAAGACACACAATCTTTTAGAGTCTCGCTTTATACGTCAGTGTTGATTTAAGAGAAGTTGTTTCATAAAGTTTAATTGAATCTTTCAAAGAAGATCATCGATGAGATTGCTTACCTCCGGTCGCTGTTTCCAAGGTGAAGGCATTGAACTTCCAATTAGCCACCCTCTGTAAAACGCACTGAAACCGACAAAATAAAACGTTTATTATTTTTAAAAAATATCTGACGCGAGTTCTATTAATTTTGAAACGCTCATCGCCTCTTCTTTAATTAAGAAACTTAGATTGCTTGCTGTTAACGTTACAGAAATGGCTTTACGAAATGAAACATTTCTTTCATCTTACAAAAGTTGTTACAAAAATTTTAACGGCGTTAAAAATCAGATCTTGTTAAACTTTCATTGACGCAAAATCTTATAAAAGTTGTTCGCGCACACAAATTCAAATCGTTTCGAAAATCCAGCAAACTTTCCGGAGAGGTGGAATCGCACCTCAGGCAATCGTCAAAGTTAAGCAGCATCGGGAGCGCTTAACGAGCGTTATCTATGCAACTGAGTACGATTATTTAGACGTGGTTTTACGTTCTATAAAGGGAGCTTCGAAAGAGTATAGTTTCAGTATTTACATGATAACGATCAAAATTGAACATTCCAAAAGTAGTTTCCCCTCAAGCAGAAAAATTACGTGGATAAAAGATATGAAAATAAAGGTGAAAAATAACCATGTAAAAAATGTAATAACTTTTGAATGAGATAACCGACGAATTTTAAGGGCCTATTATTTCAATAAATAGAAGTGAAATACGGCTCATTTTTAAAATGAAAGTTCTTGTATAGTTATTTTTTTAATTTCTACAAAACATGTAAATTAGACGTGAAATTGGAATTACCTGGACTTGGCCGTGGGAGACATCGTCGAGGAGAGCAGGTTCCTGATCGAGGGAACGGGTGACGAGTCGCTTGCGCCTTCTTTTGTGCATTGTGAGGAAGCGGCCCGTGTGCTTCGGTCGGTACTGACTGACATCGAGCTTCGCCAGGAGTAGTCGCTCCAGCTCGTCCAGCCGACTGAACTCGTCCTCCTCGTCGGCCTCGTTCGCGCTCGTTTTGCCCAGGACGCTTGCTTCCTCTGCGCAAACAAGTGATTTTAAGGCGCTCGTTAAACGACGACAAGTCGACGATAATTCATTTGATAGAGCTCTCTAATTTAATCAATAATTTAGCGGTACGAACTTATAAGCTTGCATTTTTTTTTCTACGAGAGCATTTCTCGAAGAGTATTCGATAAAATGGAAAATGCGCACGCCTTTGCACACTCGTGACGCTAGTGTTAAAAAAGTAGGGGAAAAAAATAGTTTTATAATAATTATTAAGCTTTTATACTATCCTACACGTGGATAGCCTGAGTGCATTCCTTTTAACGAAGAGTTTATCATTAAAATTAATTTCTTCTTTTTCTAAATGGAAGTCTGCGTCAAAGTAAAATTCTGCGATGCGTAAAAAGCGTGGACAGAGAAAATCTTAAAAAAAAAAAAAAAATTGTAATCGCTTTCAAAGATAAAAATTGGTGGAAATTCAGAAAAAAAGATTTTTCTCTCCTATTCTCGGTGGAATTTTTAAATTTAATATATTAAAAAGTTACAACAACTCTTTCCGCGTCTGTCACAGAAAATGATTACTTGATTAAGCACTAATAAATAATTTTTTGAGTAGTAAAAATAACAAAGTTACATCACTACACATGTACTATTCATTAAAATTCAACATGGAGTTGAATAGTTTTTGGAATGGACGGTTGTACGCGCTGACTTGATATTAAAATTTACGGTAAAACTTTTTACGAATAGCGGGATATACATTGCACTTAAATTATTCATATTGATTTATCGAGTTCGATGTTGTTATATTCAATAAAAGAGTGTTAAATAATCATTACTTCGTGGATGCAAAACAATATAAATTTTTAATTTAATTATTCCCAAACTTTTCTTTGAATAATTTTATTTTTTTTTGACAGCTTTAAGAATTATTTGTTCGCCTTGGTGAAAAGTGTGTTCTTAAATAAAATATATATTGCCTGCTTGTTTACATAAACGCTCAATTAGATTCTGAAATCAAGCAAAAGCATTTAAAATTCCTACATTTTAATTTTCAATTTTACCCCGAAAATTAAATTTTACTTTTAATCTCGCAGAAAAAGCTTTGCCAAAAAACTGTTTTTCGAACGATCCTCATGTCCAAATGCAAGCGCTCAAGAGTCTTTTCAATGTTAATTAACCCAACGCTCGAAGCCATTTCAAACTCAAGTCTTCTCCCAAGAGAGAGAGAGAGAGAGACACTACTTGGTCACCTCGATCTAAATCTAATTCCGTTTATTAAAAATGACAATTATGAACTCACCGGAGATTCGCTGTATGAATGCGTTTTGCTCGGTGCTGTGATCCAACATGATTTCCGATGTCCGCCTCTGCAACAGAAAGGAAAGCGATCAAGAGGTTAATTCGGCGATTAGGAGCAATTTTAATTGAAATTCTGGCATTACGCGGTTGGGATACAAGAGGGAAAAAAGGCGCTCAGTTGGGCGATTGCCTTCTAAGCACGCCTAACAAGGCAGACTCGGAGGGGTCCGAATCATCAATTTCAATCAAACTGTGACGGATGCATTATTGTTCCAAAGGATGACACGGACTGCTAACGCAGGGATCTTTAGCTGATTATTTTGTTTGTCTTTAAGAAATGCACGTTAACGCGGATAAATGTGGATTTCAATGTGTAAAACGTACCAAATTTTCGAATTAAAAATGCGACTCTGCGTGTTATTTATGTGTGAAGCTTCCCGAGGCAAAACTGCACTTGCGCACTAGACTTGTACATATTCACTGATGGATACATTTACAAGAACGCGCGCATTGCTTAGATTAAAAAATTGTATCTTAAAGAAAAGTTTATCTCTGACCCTAATCTCTTTCTTATCTCTTATCTAGGACGAAGTGTCGATAATCTCTTTTCATAGTCATCTATTTGCAATTGCCAAAAATCTGTTTTAATCTTCTCTTTTATTGACTGTATGGCTCAAACGTCTACACGACTAATAACAATGAAATGTAAAGTTCGTTCTAAAACTGCATACCTTACAACTTTTTATAAACATGTAGTTTTTTAGTTTCAAAACAATAAAATAAAAGCAAAATTTAAATCTCAATTCGTATAAAAAGATTTAGTTGAAGCTCGAAACAGAATAAACGCTAGTCTCTTCTCATTGAAATGAGCCAGTTATTTTTCCGAGTTTTCGGCTCTTGGGAGGAGAGTGAGGAGAATTTGTTTATTTTTAAAGAGGCCTCGCGACATTCCTCGAGAGTTTTCAACTGAAGGGTGTCGGATCGGCGCTTAAATATAAAGTCCAATAAATCTAGGCATAATTGAAAGCTAAAAGATTTTTCTGGCGCTTGTTCAAGAGGACGGTAGTCTGACAGTCAGGCAGGCGGACGCACAAAAGCCAGCAGATATCCCATAGTCCGGGTAATGAAGTTAGCCTTGCGGCCTCGATTTCGGACAATACCTGCACGCGTGTGGCGCTTCCTCTTTCGCTTGTCCGCCGGCGCATATATGATTCGATAAATGCAAGGGCCCGAAATTAAAACTGAAAAGGAGCCTCGAAATCAGAGGGGAAGATTCTCTCGCTCGCTCGCGTCGTCCAGGAACTGGAGCTCGTATTGACTGGTTAACTTGGGCTTATTTTCCACTTAGCGTAATCTGCCTATAAATTATTATCAACATGAAAGGAATGATTTGACTGAAACGTTAATGGCTCGATTGCCAGTCTGCAAAAGGCAGTGGCACTTGTCGCTTTGATTTCGAGTCCGAAAATACTGCCGTTTTCCAAAGTAGCCGGCTGTTTGTCGCTTGTAGCGCGGCGGCGGCGGCGGCGGCGGCGGCGGCGGCGGCGAATAATCCTGTTAAATGGATTTATTTTTCCTTGCGCCGCTCTCTTTCTCTTTCTTCGCGGCAATTGAGTCTAATCGTCTGCGAGCTGCTTAATTGACATAGTCCCGCTACGAAATATTTCCTCCCTCCCCTGCCAAGCGCTGGATAACGGAGTGCCCGGAGAAACTCTATTGACGAGGGAAGGGGAGGAGCTCGAAACTCGCACTCGACAATTAAGCTCGGTTTTTAATCGACGCTAATACGAGCGTAACCCGAGAGCAGCGCACTTTCAGATGACAACAATCTAGTTAAGTAGGGAGTACTTGCTTCGAATATGGATACAATTTCTCCCTCTCTCTCTCTCTCTCTCTCTTTTAAACGCTCGCGCTTAAATTAAATTGCATTGGAAAATTTTATGGATGTAACGTAATAATTTTTCAAACATTTTTTTCCGGATTTAACAACTTAAATGCGTTCTAGTTTATTATCGTTTTTTCTCAAAAGATAAAATTATTAGCAATTGGCGTATTTTTAATAATTACGCTTTTAGTGCTAAATAATGCATAAATTTCCGCTAATGAACTTTGGCATGGAAAATTATGATTATTGTATATTGTCCGTTTATTAAATGTAAATGTCTCTTCTTGTTAAAAACTCGATTATTATTTATCGGCAATAAACATAATTTGTGAGTAATTAACGAATACGATATTATATCCGGAATTTAATTACAAAATCTATAAATCTCTTTGAAAGAAATATCGGCAAAACTGATGAAAACTGCAGAATGCAGAAAACTCATTAAATCATGTAAATTAAAGCAGACGGCTGTAGCAGCGAAGCCGAAGCTTATCAATTGTTCGGCAGGTAATCGGTTTGTTTGATCAATAAAGAAAACAATGCAAGACCTACAAGCTCGCGCGCGGCGGCCCAAGAGGCTTATTCAAGCGCTAATGAACTCGCAGAGAACACAAGCAGAACGCAAATAAAACAATCACTCCAGCCAGTGGCTAATCCCTCTCTCGCTCTGGCTGGCTGGCGCGAAAATCCTCCAGGAGGCAGAAAAAAAAGCCCGAATCAGCTAAGCCTATTTCAGCAGCTTGACTGCGGAGACTCGGAGAGTCGGAGAGGAGGGTGGCAGAGTGTGGCCAGCCAGGCCTTTTCCCTCGTTTGACACGGTCGCTTGAATCGAGAGCAGAACGCCGCGTGATATAACGCGGCAGAAGAGGGTTGCGGCTTGGCTACCGCTGCTGCTAGAGAGTGACGTCATGGAGTTTCGGGTCATGCACTGGAATTCAGGTCGACACTCGCTCGCTCGAGCAGCAGCAGCAGCAGCAGCAGCAGCAGCAACTCTCAGACTTATTCGTCTACGAATCTCGGAAGAGCTGACTCCCTTTCCGTCACGCCTCCCTCTGCAGGCCCTCCCTCCTTTCTCTCTTCCTTCCTGCGCCCCAAGCTCTTTTCCCCCACGACTCGCTGGCTAAATAATGATGATGCTGGGGAGCGAGAAAGAGAGAGAGAGAGAGAGAGAGAGAGGTGGAAGAAAGTGCTGAAGAAAAACTTCGGTTTTGTGTGCCAGCGTCCTTCACGGTTCTCGGGTCTCTGTGTGTGTGGGTGTGCGGCTGGCTATGTGGAGGGCTTGGCAATTGTAGCGGGGCTCTTTTTTAGGCTGATTTTTCCTCTCTGCCGCCGAGCTCAAAGCAAATGGATATAAGGATTTTTTCCCTTCCCTTCTCGTATATATATTTTAAAAAAGGAAACTCGGGCAAGCTATTTATCGTACAGTTGTCCCTAAAGCGGCTTAGAGCGACTTACAATCGCAGATTCTTTCGCGTTCAATTTAATCCCTTAATTCATCTTTAAGAAGATTTATTAATTTGGTCAAGGCGAGAGAGGAGGCGCGCGCTTTAATTAGAACTCGGCTTTTTCATAAAGGGCCGCGAGCGCGACAGTGAAGAATGGCGTCCGCAATTCGCACGATTAATTTCTGATAAATATCCGGCGGCGGCGGCGGCGGCGGTTACGCCGAGGCGATAATTATTGCTCACGTGTATCCCGAGAGGAAACCGCAGCGCGGAGACGGCGTCCGAGGCAGCTATTGCGAATTCGAGAGCTTTATGCTCGAGACGGCGGCATTATTCCGCAGAAAGTACGCAGGCGTCGAGCGCAAGCTGGAAATGCTAATTATCCGCGGTATATTATAAACGTGAAATAAAGCCGCCTACGCACTCGCTCGTTCCCCTTCCACTCGATCGCGGCTAATTGCGCCGCCTTTAACAAGTATAAAGTAACAACGGGATTTTCGGGGATTTTAGCTTCGATCCGCGTAATATTCTTTTGGACGATGACTCCCTGACCGGCGATAAATGCGGTCGGACGTTACGGAGGGATATCACTCCCTTGCGGGCTGTTCACTCTGTAACAAGACGTCCCCCTCCAACCTGCTCCTCTCTTTTTTTTTCCCCCGAGCTTTTTCATGGACTTGTCCGGCCTGAATTTACAGCGCGATCCTTCCTTTTTAGTAGGGAAATCAACGCGCTTATTTATCGCCGCCTCGTGGCGGATCGATTTTAGTTACCGCTCAATGGAAAATCTTTAATTTCAATCTTCGCCAAACGATTATTATTCTCGTTTGTCAATTAGCTGCTTTAACGGATGGAGAAATAACTACGATATCTTTCACTTAGCGAATCGTTACGACTGTCAACAGTATTTCACCCCTATTTAGATATTTGATCCGTAAGAATTACTCGAGTCAAGAAGCTTTTACGGTTGCGTAAAAAAGTTTATTCGGCGAAATTTGTATTATTTTCATCGTGTATCGGAGCGGTGTATTTGCTTTCAAAATGGGAAAGGCAAAAAATATCAAAATAAGATGTCGATTAACAGGGTCGGAAAATATTTTTCTACTGTTGTCAGAGACTGATTTATTTTCAAATCAGACAAAGAAAATGTATGATTTTCGTCTAAAAAAAAGGATTTTTTTCGCCAATGCTCAAGATTAATGTATGTAAAGTCTATTACTACTATAGTTATTATGCAATATGTTTTGAATTGAATTTTATTCTTAACTTTAATCTCCATTCTAAAACTTTGAATAATATTCTCCTTAAGAAGATACATTAGCCGTAAAATGTATTTTTACTCCATTTTAAACTTATTATAATTTCTGTATCTTCATTTCCATCAATCAGAATGTTTTCTAATTATTAGTTTCCTTTTTAATTTCTGTTTAAATTTACGTTCATAACTTAAATTATCAAAAAATGATAATAAAACCTGGTTTTTATTACATCTTAAATAAATTAATAATATGCAGGATATAAATGAAATGCTGATGCGCGCAAAAAATGGCTGGTAAATTCGCTACGGAGAAAAAAATTTCCTTACTCAGCGAATAACCGCGATAAAGCTAAATTTGCGAAATCCGGTAATCGATGATGGCCATCAGGTAATTTCTTATTTAATAATTTTAAAAATTTATCTGTAATAATAAAATTTTATATACTTAAAATCAAAATTTTTATGTTTAATGTATAAATTACCGCAAATTCCAATAAACAATTATCCCATAAGGAGGTATTTCTGTATTAATTTCCTATATAACAGTTTTTTGCGATTCAAATAAAAAAATTTATTAAAAATTTTGTTACTTTAGCTGGATTAAAGCACGCAAGAGTAGAATTTTAGAGACGATTTATTCTCTCAAAACAACATTCTTCTAAGTGACTGATGGCTACATAACTCAGTCAATTTTATCTGATCTACTTTAAAGCACATACAAATTCCTGTGTGAAATTCTATTTTTCAAAAATTGTTAAACATATCATTTTACCTTAATTTTTTAATTTTAACAACTTTCAACAGTTTTCTTACAAAAAATTATTTAGATTTTGTATTTTTGAATTTTTAAACTGCTGTTCAAGCTTTGAAAACGTTACCAATGCATCAAAAATGCTTTTGAGAGAAAGCAAAAAAATTTATTACAGTTTTATTTAGATTGATGTTGTTCAAAAAAAGCTTTTATAAAATTGAACGTTAATTTGTAGAATCATAGAAAATAAAACCTTTTTAAACAATCTTTTTAACTTATGCACATAAAATCACATTTTTGTAACAATAGGCTAAAGTGTTTGTTCTTTACTTTAGCATAATAATTAGTTTTGCCGAAGGAAATTAAATACTATCGTCTCGTTATGCATATAATTTGAATGCGTGAAAAAAATAATCTAAACATAAATCATTAAAGACATTCAAACTTTACGTAAATTTTGAAAAACAATGAAGCTTACTTCTTGCAGGTGTACTTAACTTGTACCATGAGTAACAGAGAATGCAAGAATTATTGTTTTATTATAAAAATTAGGCTTTTGAAATACTTATCGACCAATTTTCATTAAAAAGAACGTTTTCTTAGTCGAATACGTCTCAAGATAATCTTTTCTTTTATGTTCGTGGATTCTAATCTCTGCAAGTCCAGAATTCTAATTCGCAGATTGTACTTCAAGGTTTACGATAACTTTACGTGTATAAGTGAAAATATTGTACGTATAACGAGTCTATTTTAAAATATTGCTTTGTCAATATCAACGCTATAGAACTTTACGTAGTACGGAAGTGTAAATTATAGTATCGAAAAAGTAGAGCATTCACTTTGTTGTGCACAAAGAAGCTGCCAATAATTAATACGCTCGAAATAAATATACAACAAGGGAAACAATTCACTTAATAAATTATTCATATTCTGACATGAATAAATTGAGAGAACCCTCTTTATCTGACAATAAATAACGTTCTTTATTTTAGGAATTTACAATAAGAGGTCTTATACAGGTTTCGGAATAAAATTTGTAATCTCAACCTACATGTTTAATTTTAATCTAACATCACGCTCTTCTACTCTTTTCCTAAATATCCCCAATTAAAATAGATAGCACGGTTTTAATTAGAACACTCAAAAGCCTCAGCAATTCCTTAATGTAACCTAATTTAAGTTTCTCCTTTGACCTGTTACCTACATTTCATTCTGTATTTTATTTAATTAAAATTTTAAGCACGGTTTTAAGCATGTTTTCCGAATATTACTAACCCAGATTAGTTTATTTCCGTTTTGATTACTGTACTGGTAACTGGTACTATTAGGGTTGGTCTTAAGCGAATACCGAAATAGATACAGGGGTTGAAATTCGCATGAAATCTACTTTTAAAATTCAGATACATTTTACAAGACTTTTTTATTTTTAAGAATAAAAATAAAGTTGTCTTCGGTAATATTTTCAAGAAATTTCAGGTTAACCGGCTACAAACAATTCTAAAAAGACGAGAAAAGCCGAGGAGAGAAGAATTAAGCGTGGAACTAGTGCGACACTCAGACGCGCCTCTCGCACCAAGTTTAAATTTCGAGACTAAGAGGCCATGCTTCATTATTTTTTGACATTGATGCATTCGCGTGGTAGGTAGGTAATAGCGGTCTTCTGGCTGGCGCGAGAGTCGGTAAATTGATGCCTCGAGACTCGCGGGAGTTAAGTGCCGTTGACAATTGCCCGTTATGCAAAGCCTCCGCAGACGAGGCAGACGAGGACGAGTAGTAGCGGCGCAGCTGTCTAGCCGCCGTATGCTCTTTTTCGCGATGTGTTAACGCTTTTCATTCTAATGAACTGGCATTTATTCCCTCCTCTCTATAGCCTCCGCTGCTCTGCTCTATTTTGCCGCCCGCCACCATCCCCCTTTCTCCGCCGGGCGAAGGGAGCATCAAGACGCCTGGAAGAGCTGGGGGGAGAAAGCTATTCGGAGAGGAGCGATAAAAGCGGTAAATAAGAATTCTTGAAAATTTAACGGATAAAATCGGGGGGGATAAGATCTGGGTGCGAGCTAATCCTTGGAGGATATTAGAAATAAAGAGCGACTTCCATCGGATGGAAAATGCAGCGTCGAGCAATTTTTCTCATTCCAATTAATCGTGTCCTTAATTTCGATCTATCAAGTAATTCGGATTAGGCTCTAAATTATTCCTCAAGTTGTATAAATTACTCGCAAATTGCCTTTTTTTTCGCGCGGGAATATTTATATAAAGATAAAATTGCGAGGTTCAAGCGGTAACGTCTTGGTAGAGTCCATTAGAAATTGCGTATTATTAAAGCGTGGCACGACAATCACAAAAAACAGCAATAACTCACGAAACTTTATTACGCAGCAATAAAAATGCATTGCAATCACGCTAAATAAAATAAAAATAATTTATCTGCCTGAATATACAAAAAAAAGCCGTTCATTTCGCGGCAACGGCGGCGCGATAAAAAAAAAACAAAAAAAAGAAAACAATCGACGATCGCGAGGTATATGGGTTTAAAGAGGTTCGTTAGATAAGCGCGTCGCGTGAGTTTCGAAATGGAGAGTTTCTCATCGGGGAACATTTCGGCGCCCATTGTTTGCTCGGGAGAATGAGAAATCGACGAATGATGATAAGTGCACCTTGCGAAACGGTCCACTCTTTACACCTCGTTTAATTATCGGCGGACATTTACATATTAATCGATCGCAATGAGTTTCTTTTAACCGGGCAGGGCTAAAAATACCCGCGAACCGTTGACCTCTGATCGGCGATTAATGAGCTGTAGCCAGTCGTTAGAATGCGAGTTCTTAATTGAGAAAAACGGAGACGTCCAGTTTTTCATTGATAAGAGATTAAGAGAGCGAGGATCCAGTCGAGCCGAGTAAGAATAGTCGCGGCGCGAATAAAAATAACAGACAGGCAGGTTCGAGCGTTGGATCGAGTGCAACGAATACGGACAAAAACACGCGGAGATGCGTTCATAAAATCGCTGATTAATCATATGATCGGCAATAACGTTCTAATAATAAAATTGTAACTGGCACTGCAAACAAGTCTGTTTAATCAACAGACCTCTGAATAACAACAGTCGCTTATAGAGTACCTTTGAGGATATTAGAAAGTCACAAAGTAATCGGCGTTGAATTGAAAAAAACAAATCTGAAAATTTTCCATAAATAAAATCGAGAGCTCAGACATTTGGTATAGCAAATATAAAATTGACGCGAGAGACGCAATAACTATTATAGCTTTAAAGCAAAATAACAAACGGCTCGAATAAATCTTGGGAAGCTTTGCTGAAATATATTGTTATTCCGAGAGTAAACAGTCTCAAGGAAAACATTCGCTTGGGCATTTTTGATACTTTTAATTACACGAGAGCAAACATTTGCTTTATTCGCTTAATTAACTTTATATTTACAACGGAATCCTCGTTCCTTCGGCGCTCGGCGGGAAAACCCGATTTCAATTCTCTCGCCTTATCATCGGAAAGGACGGGCCATCATTTATTGATTTAACCCTGCTAAATCTATCGTATTCGATAAGTTCTCCAGGTCGTTTTCCCCCTTATAAGAATGCGCAATCGGAGCGGACTTTCTATCCGGGGCCCTCAAAAAAAAAAAAAAAAAAAAGAAGAAGAAGAACCGGCGCATTAGCATTCAGCCGGCGTCCCTCAAGATTCCGGACTGACGCCTCCGGAATAAGAAAGATTAAAAACGCTCTTGGCGGAAAACTCGGAAGATCTCGCATAAATCAAGGGCCGAGTACAGAAGCGAGCGTTTCCGAAACAGCGTCGAAAATAAAACGGGCTTGCGCGCGCGTGCGAATAAGCGAAGGGAACGGAAGCCGGGAGAGAGAGAGAGAGAGAGAGAGAGAGAGAGAGAGAGAGAGAGAGAGAGAGAATCGATCCGACGTCTGTGTGTGCCTCTCTCGCCCGATCGCGGAGGCTGCTTCGTTATTTTTAATTGTCCCCAACGGCATGCGCGCGCGCGCAACCGACAGAGAGAATGATAAAACAGGTTCGATTAATTAATGTATTATTACTCGCCGCCTCGCTTTCCGCGCGTACGGCTAAAAGCGGCCGGATAAAAGAAAGAGCTGCATTGTAGAGGGAGGATTTTTGAGAATTTCGTCGCCCCGAGTTTGTTGAACCCATTTCGGTCGGGCAACACGTTTGGAATAACAACGGAGTCGAAAATAATAGAGGGAAATGCCGCGCGGTTGGCTCGCGGGCAAAAATCAAGCGTATCGATCGGCCAGTTAAATTTAGCGATTCGGCTACAAAATTAGCAAGGGAAGCCAGCCGCTGCAATCGGCGATCGGCGATCGATGGAGGAGGGAGATCGAACGGGCAAAATATATAATAAGGGAAGAGACGGGAAGGATTTATGTCTGAGCGGGTTCGCTTATGCTCGTATTTTGTATGCCAGGCACGTTAGATAGATGCGACCAGCGATTGACCTGGTTTACAGGTCGCTAAGACGTCACTAAAGGCTGCCTCGAATTCTCGTGGATTGTCGTCGTCGTGACTCGCTTATACTTTTGCCTCGCTCGTTTTTGCATTACGGATCTCTCTCGCTTCTTTTCGAAATCGCTCCAATTCAAATAGTTTATATTTCTTTCTCTACGTGTATTGGCCTGCTATAAATCATCCAGTACTTTTATCTTTCCAAGATAAAATAAGATTCTTTTTTTTCTGCTTACGTCATTAAAATTTAAAAGTAGTTTATAAATTTTTAGCGCCGATTGCGTCTTTTCAAGTTTTTAATGAGTTTTATAAAGGACAATAGGTTTTTTATCTTTTTCGTTAAACCCCCCCCCACGGGTTATTAGAAAGAGTTTTTAATTAAATTTCGCGACATTTCAGCACAGAGCCGTTCGTTCTTGAAAAGTCCGTAACACCCCAATTAAATGCCGCTGCGGAGAGAAGCGAAGCTGCAACAATAAAGCCTTAAATCGCATAAACAAGCCTTTTTCATTAAAAACGATCCCCTAATTAGAGTATATCGTTTGAAGACTTGCTCGGAAAGAAGTGAATTAAAAGCTCGTCGGAATTACTTGCAGCCCAGATGAAACGTATGCTTAGCAATGGTAATGAGACTCGCGTTGGCATTGGTCGCTTTGTTATTGGCGCATGTGGTTTGCAGGCTCTCTCTCTCTCGTACGTGCAGCGCCAGTGCGCGAGTTGTACGATATAAAGATTGTTGATCCGAACGAAAGAGTTAACCTGCTAACCTTTTTAAGCTGCGCTTCTTTTTTAATTGTGATTTCTTGCCCGATGCGCTCCGATCTGGACGCGGAGCTTTATTTTCCTTTGAAACGGCCCCGCGGTGATTAGACTTTCTGCGGTGAATCAATTATGCAACTGCTGATTTGTTTTCGTCGAGGTTTTTTCTCTCGTCGTACACACGCCGCCGCTTTTACGAGCGGAGATTAAATGTTTGTTTTCAGCTCTGTTCATTAATTTTATTGAACGTTAATTTAGCTTATTTTCAGATTTTACTTTATTCGCTTGCAGCCACGTTCATCGACCCCTCGTGAATTATTCCGACACGTCGAGATGGAACGAGACTCGATTCGTGCCCTAATTATTGAGAGCGATGTTTTAAATTATTCTTTATTGAAAATTAATTAAAATGCCTGAATTGATTTTAATTCATAAAAAAAAAGTTTTGTAGTATTTTTCAGATCTGCATGCAAATGAACGGTATGCTCTTTGATTTTATCGTTTTATAAAAATAACACGGACTTTCCACACAATAAACTTTTAAAATCAAGAGACAAATCAAGTTGGTTGGGTTCGAAATTTATAGGGTACTATTTTTACTGTAAATTTATAAGAGATTTTCGGTGCGGACGCAAGTAAAATTCTTTTATTAAAGCAGCGATTTAAAATAGGCCTTAACACGTGTAGCGTATTAAGCAGTTTCCTCGACAATGAAAATTTATGCCGGCTTATTAATCCCAATCCTCTCTATAATAAGGGGAAGCCATTTGTCAGCATGTAAAAATTAGTCGGTAGGCAGACATTTTTCTTCGTCTAAAAAGCAAAACAAAATTCCTCGGACGAATCGGTTTAATCGATCGCTCGGACACGCTCATCCCGACAAATTATAAAAATAAAAGCGGCAATTAATCCGGCCGGAGCCGTGAATAAAGCTCCGAGTATAATCGCTAATTAAATCGCAGAAAGCCAGCTGCCAATCGGCTTTCGGCACTCGGCTAAGCAGCGGTGACAGCCGCAAAACAACATCCCTATCAATAGCAGAGCCGGGTGGCATCCGACTCAGGTTAGGAGCGCGCGTGCACCGCACCGTTTCCCCCCGCCACGCTCCTCCTCCCCCTCTCCCGCCCTCCTCGCCCGGGCTCCGGGCTTGATAAGCAGCTCGCACGCGGCAGCACGCGAGGCGCTATCGACCCTCAAGATTTACCGTCGACTCGCGTGCCGTTATTAATAAAATGCGAGATTCACTCTCTCGCTCTCGGGCCGTTACGTCACTAATTCCTTTATGTCTGCCGTCGAGAGAAGGCGGGGGGGACTATTTTCGAGCCACGCGGAGCTATTTCTGCTTTCTTCAAAACAAGAGCTCACGAGCCGAGAGATAAATGGGGAGGCAGGAGACACAGAATAAATAGAGAACTAAGCCGCCGTGATCGCAGGGGCCTTTTGGGGGAGATGCGCTTTAAAAATTTAGCGGGAGCGGGAGCTGATGTGCCAAGATTTTTCCCTCCCCGGGACGAGAGGGAAAAAATTAGCCCAAGAGCTTGCGGCGCGCTCGCTCCTTTATTCATTTCGCGGCTGCAATCGTTCGCTTTGATTAACGCTGGCTTGGCTCGCGAGATCATTTCGAGCAATTAACGCGCGGTGCAATACTTTTTTTCGAGCGGAGGCTCGCCTTACTTCCCCGCGCGAGTCTTCCTCTCGGAGCACGTCAAACTGTATTTTCCTCGCTTTTTCAGGCGCGTTAATCACCTCTCGCACTTGGGGAACGGAGAAAAAACTCGATCCGTTGCGTAATGGATTAACGTTTACCGCTGATTGTACTTTGCTAGGCGATAGGCCCCTTCAAAACTCGTCTACGAATTGCGAAAGCCCGTAATAACTCAGCGCGCGTCTAATACAATGCTCGACTCCAAAGATACGGGATAAATCAATTTTCCTGCCTCTTTTAGCTTAATGTTACAGCGTCGCATTCAGCTAGTCCGATATTTTCTAACGCTTTTTTCGCATTAGTTGCGCAGCGTGTCTATAAATTTATATTTACTTATAAATAACTCGGCTTTCTTTTTCTGCGTTTTATTCGCTCGACAGCAAATGCCTCTTACGTTTTGCTCGTACGTGCGACGATTTTTTTCCTCCTTCGAACGCGCTAATTCATTTTTGCACTTAAACTTAATGAAAGAAAAGTAGTGTAATACTCCGTAATAAGAGAATATTTGTTATTAAATGACTTATACGAGTCATTTACGAGCGGTAACGAAGTGCTTAAAAAAAAGGATGCAGAATTATGAATAAAGTAAGAGGTTTTTTTTTATGGATTGTTATACTATGATTACGACTAAATGGGAAAAATCAATTTGCCTCTTGCTTATTAGCGGCCGATACTTATTTTTATTTTCTATCGGTTTCAGTGGATCGTCAAGGAGGGCAAAAAAAAGGAGAAAAAAAAAAGGTTAAAGGCTCGGAAGCTGGGCTCTCGGCGGCTGGGTCGGCTGGGTCGAGGAGCAACAGATGAGGCTCGGAACGGGGGTTTTCGGCGGCCCCGTCCGGGCCTCGGTGTCCGGGGGTGCGCTTGCGCTGGCGGCGGCAGTAGTGGGGCTCCGCGGCTCGGGGCGGCCTGGCACGGATCAGGTGTCGGATCGATGGGTCGGGCTCTCTCTTCCTTCGCTCCGTCTTTTTCCGTCTCGGGCGCTTACCTGGCTGCCGTCCTCCTGGGCCTTGGGATGGGGCGGGAGCTCCTGGTAGCAGGCGGACTCGCCGGAGCCGCGCCTGCTGCCGGCGATGCACATGGCCCGGCGGAAGAGGCCCGCGACGACGGCGCAGAGGCCGCACTGCATGCTCGTCGTGGCGGCCGTGGCGCTGCTGCTCGCCCGGCTGCTCGAGAGCGAGCCGCCTGGGCCGCCGCGGCCGCCGCTGCCGCTGCTGCTGGAGGCCGCCAGCTTGCGGTGCCCGGGCAGCTGCTGCTGCTGCTCCTCCTCCTCCTCCTCCGGCTGCTGCTGCTCCTTGCTGCGTCGGCCGCGGCGGTTCCTCAGCGGGGCTGCCACTGTTGCGCGCTGGAGCTGCCGCGGGCCGAGTTCAACGCTCGCCGAGCGCGATCCATAACACTGCTGCTGGCCGAACGTCGATCTTCCGCTGCTTCTGCTGCTGCTGCCGCTGCCGCTGCCGCTGCGAGAAGAGAGAGAGAAGCGCTCTTATCGATTTTTTCGCATGCCGGCGCTGCAGCGCGCTCGCGGAGACGACGATGCCATTCCGTATTCGCTCGGCGCGCGCCCTCGCCAGGAGTGCTGCCTCGCTATTGTTGTCGGCCGCTCGCGATTACCCAGCCAGCGGGCATCTATCGGGCTCGAGCATCTCTCCTGAGTAATGAGGCAGGCGCGTGTGGCGGAGGGCGGGGCGAGTCGGGAGCCTCCTCTCTCTCTCGCTCTCTGCACGTGCTCTCCGTGCTCTCCGTGCTGCTGCTGCTGCTGCTGCTGCTGCCGTTGCCGCTGCTGCTGCTGCTGCTTCGTCTTGCACTATCGGAGCTCGGAGGAGAGACACTGCCTGCTGGCACTTGCACTCGCGTAGGCGCGCGCGCACGGCCTTATCATCATCGTCATTATCGCATTGGCACACGCAGGCAGTTAAAGCTCGCTCGTCGTCGTCGTCGTCGTCGTCGTCATCTGTTTATCGACGGGCCTCGGAAGCTCCTCGTCCTCGACGACGACGGCGGCAGCATCTTTGCTCCTCATGGCTCGCGACCTCTTTCCTCTCTCTGTCTCGTCCGTCAGTCGGTGCTCCGGCACGGCGCTGTGGGTAGCAGAGAGGGAGCAGGAGCGGCGCACGCCGGCCGGCCGCTCAGCACGCACTGCTCGAGCCGAGGAGAGGCTCGCTCGCTCGACAGCCCGAAGAGAGAGTGGAGCTGAGCTCTGCCGCCGCTGCCGCCGCTGCCGCTGCGCCGCCGCCGCCGCCGCCGCCGCCAGGCCAGCCCTCGCCTACGCCTAGCTCGCTCTCTCTGTCTCTCGCGCGCTCTATCGCTCGGCTCGGCTCGGCCGCTCTCGACCTGCAGCCGAGAGATGCACGCCGGCGGCCCAGACGCCGGAGAAGGAGAGAGCTGCGGCGTAGTCGCGCCCGCGCACACAGCCAGATCAATATAAACGCACCCCGGCTCCCTCCTACCAGCTCCTCTCGAGCCAAGGCGCCCTGCCAGCCCCGCTACTACTCCTCGTACTACTACCAGTTGCCCTGCTCTTGCTCCTGCTCCTACTCCTGCTCCTACTCCTGCTCCTGCCCGTTTTCCCGCCGCCGCCACCTGGATTAGGCCTAATAACCGCTGGCAAATGGATTTCCCATTTTTCAGCTCGCTGCAGCGCCGCTCGTTCGCTGTACAGCCTTTACAAAAAAACCTTTCCTTCCTTTTTCTCCTTCGTTTTTTTTTATCAGCGGCAAAATTGGATATTCCGAGCAGGAAGCTTTCCTTCCACTTTTTATATAATTTCAGATCCCTTCCTCGCTCCGCCGCGGAGAAAAAGCATGACGAGCAAGCGAGTTAGCTCTCCCTGCCTCCGGGGGTACGAAACACGGGAAAGCAGTCGATTTTTCCTACCTCGAGCTCTTTAATACATCTTGGGGAAAAAAATCAGTCGAGCTTACAAATGATGGAACGAAATATTCCAATTCCCTGATGTCGACGGAAAAGGACTAAATGTATATACTACATTAAGATTAAAAATTCTTAAAGGAATTCATCTCTATTACATTTTATCTCCCAGTTACTCTACTTTCCGGTAAAAGCAGAAAAATGAGCTTGCTTTATGGGAAAATTGGCTGAAACTAAATGGGACAATAATGAAGAAAGCACGAAATTTGATCGAATTGCCTCTCTCTCTGTCTCCCAAGCAATAATCGCCGGGAAAAAAGCTCGTGGGCTGCGAGCACCTTGAGAGTGCAGCCGAATAAGCGTGCGCCCCGCGTGCGTCTAATTCGCGGTTTTCGCTCCTCGCTCGTGCAGCGGCGTATACGAGGGGAAACATATTCGCGCTGGCACTGCGGTCTGCACGTGACGCTCCATAAGATACGATCGATGCCAGTGTGTACTTGTATACGTATAGCTTGACTGACAGGAGCTGCGAGCTACCTAGCTTTTCGAGGGGCGCGCCTCTCTATATAGATCGAATGCGTGCGAGAGCTCCTCTTTCCCTCTCCTCCCTCTCGCTCGGCTCCCTCTCTCTCTTTCGAGGAGGAGGATCGAGAGCTGCGAGCTTTTTCGCCGGGAGACTCGACGTTTTAATCCCCCGCCGGGCTGCATGTCGATGCCCGAGCGTATCGGGCGCACAACAAGAGTGCCTCTGACGCAAAGTCCAACTCGCCGCTCTCTGATCGGTAGATTTTTTTTTTCCTTTTCCTAATATACTCTCTGCGTAGGTTCCTGCGCGAGTGCGCTTTTCAGAGGAGGATCGTTGCTTTTTAAAGAAAAGTTTTCCCAGCTTAGATTTCTCCGAGAGATCCTTTTCCTTCTTTAATTTAAATATAAATATTCGCTAGCGACACTTTCGGCCACGGAAGAGCGCGTTTATATTCATCAACTCGCCAAGTAGCAAGAGATTTATTTTTGTTTAAACTTATTTTCTAGCGTTTACGAGCTTATTTTCAGTCAATCCAAAGTCCAAATATTTTCAAGTTAATTTACGCTTGTCTAAATAAACACTATTTCCTTCTACTTTACGATCTGTTTTGTATACTAGTAGTTAATAATTGCTCGACTCTAATTTGCCAAGTGCGAGAAACCAAATTCGAACGATACTTTTAGTTCACTTTAATCGATGGACTACTGCACCTGAATTATCTTGAGGGAGTTGAAATTATCAAGAAGAGCGGATATATTATTTCTCGATTGAACTGCAGCCATCGACGAATCGTCGATTCGTTAAGTACCTGCACACACTTGACCTTGTCCAATCGAAGAAAAAGGGGACCGCCTCTGCTTCTTCTCGCTTTTGTATATATAGCCAGCGCTACTTCCACTTGTCTCGTACAATATCGACTTTTCTTTCTTGCAATTTTGCATTTTTTTATGTCCAGCACTTTACTTTCTCTCTGTGTTTTTCTCTCTAGTGTTGGCGTGGAGGTACAATTGCGGCTAAATTAAAAAGGTCTAAAACTCTGGGAAATATTTAAATTCCGCAGGAACTTATTTAGCATTACATCGATTTAAGCAATGAGATTTTTCAAGAGTCAATTATTCTATCGCTTCTGACTTCGTATCTCCGATGTGAAAGTCAAGGAGTTTGAATAAATCGAAATAAAAAGGCCAGGTAAAGCGCGCTTCTCTCTCGCGTAATTGGAATGCTACTTAAAATATATAGGGTTCCGAGCTTTTCGTCCATACTAATTTGGGACGAATTTTACATCTCATAATTATACGTGCTTAAATTCAAAAATGGATTTATTTAAATTCTTTAAAGCTTTGACGTAATTATACACATGGTTCGAATAACTTTCCTCAACGGGGAATAAGTTCATGCTCCGTTTAATTAAATTCAAACAGTGTAGTAGAGAAGTTTTTAACTGTTTAAAATTAGAGTGGAAATTATTTGATTGGCTAAGTTGAATTCACGCAGAAGGTCTGAGCGAATTGTACAGACAAGTGCAAACCTTTAAATAAAATACTAATTAAATGGAATTTTTTACATGCAACTTGTACTTGAAACTGATGATGCATATAATGTTCTGAAGTTAATAGATGATTAATTAGACAGAAATGTAAAACCCTGACCTAGAAAGATTTTTCATCAAGACAGAAACAACCAAAATTTTCAGGATTCGTAAAACGTAAAAAATTTTTTTCTACTTTTTATTTGCGTTTGAATGGCTTCGCGGAATCATGAATTTTAACCTACTTTTATGTAAATTTTCTAATTACTACCAACGAATCATTTCTAACTGTTTCAGTAGAGTAAGAAACTATTAACTTTTTACATAATTCATAATTTTAGCTAAACAAAATATTAAGAAAAAAGTAAATGTTTTATCACTTAACTTTGCGCTAAAATTTTAAAAGTGGAAGGAACTTGTTGAAAATCTAGCCAAAAAAGTAGGGCCTCCACGGCCTATCCGCGCATGTTATTATGTAAGAAAAATCGATGCGACTAATTAAAAGCTAAAATATTCTCATTGGGTCAAAAGCTTTTCCTTGTTAAAATACTTCTCCCCCTTTCCCACTCTAAACCCTCAATCACCCGCGGCACCCCTCTTTAAAAATTTCTCACCCATAATCGGTTTAAAATTTATTTTCGGTCTCGATACATCGCATAAAACACGAATATAATAAAATTCAGCAATATTTATGCGCGCTCGTAAAAGGAGACCCCCTTTATTCTCGTCCTTCCCGAAATTACTTTGAGGAATATAAGATTTTTCAGCCTGACACTGCTGTCGAATTCAATTGATGACAGGAGTGCAAGTGCTAGACACTATAACCCGTACTGTCTCTCGTCTGCTCTTCGAGGAACCTAACTGCATTATGTTTGTGACATACGACAGCCTGCTCCTCGTAATATTTTTCATGTACTTAGACGGAGATGCTTTAAAATTATATACAAGTAACAATTCAACCTTTTTAAAATTGGATATTGTTTTTGCTGTTTACAATAAAAAATTGATGATATTTGATATAGAAAGAGTGCAATTTCTGATGTTTAAATTATATTTTTCAACAGTTTTCACAACAGTTACGCTCTTAGAAAATTTTCAAAATATGTAACAAAAAGGGGGAAAAACTTTTACGCAAATTTAATACTACTTTTTCAAATATAGAGCTTCTCGGTCGCTCCAGAAAGACATGTATTTCCATATCTATTCCAGATAAATTTAATTTTAACTTTTAATGCTTTCAATATCAGATAGTTTTACAAACGCAATGTACCTATTTAAAACAAATTCCAGGGAAATAAAATGTGCTACTTACCATAATATGAAATAAACGAGATCATAATAATGAAATATCATATTACATATTTTCCAAGCTGTAAAACAAAATTATGTTGCGAAAAGCCGTTAATCCGATAAAATGCTAATTTCCTGTTATTCATTATAATATTAAGTGCATTAGATTGCCTGTGAATAATAAGCAAACTAAAAGATAATGAGTTCGTTACTTTTAAACGTACCAAAAAAAAAATATATAAGCTTACTCAAGTAAATAAGTTAATAAAAAAAAAATAGTAAAATCATCTAAGGGTTGTTTATTGTCTTCTGCTGTGCAGAGTTGCACTAACAGGAAGCGCATTCTTGTTAAATTCATTTTCGAGCATTCAAGTGTTATGCAAAAGGTGTGACCTGCATGTAAAAATAAAATTTTAAGGGCCCATTAAAACTTTGGCAGTTCTTCTCGCGTATGGATAAAGCTGCATTTTATTAGCGCTCGCCGAAATTTTCGCTCAGAATACAAAATACGATACCGATCATTAAGTATTTTCGTCTGCATTTAATTGTCGATCTTTTGAAGTTCGAAAACACGAGAAAAGTGTATTCAAGCAATTCTTAAAAGTCAAGACGAAAAAATACGTAAAAAAAAGCTTTGACGGCGCATTCGATAAATTAAAAATTCAACGAGAGCCGCTCTTTTATTTCCGCGAATTCGAAACCCACAATCTGGCGAGGAGTTTTGAAATATGAAAGTACCGACTGACAGATGTCTCACTAACGGATAAATAGAACTCGTTTTGAAATAGTTTGAGCTTTTGGCTTCTAAAGCGACTCAAATAAATGCATATATATATTTTCCGCTCTATACCCTTACCAAAAGCTGCCTAGAATATTAAGCTGCGCGGAAAGCTTAAAAAGAGAAGTTAAAAAGATCTATTTCAAAGAACGTGAGTACTCTTGGATTTTTGATGGAGCTTACGAATAAAAATTGACGTTAGAAATTTCTTAAAAAGTCTTGGAATTAATTGTAAACATTAAAATTTTTGTTATGTTGTGTATTACGTTCCCAGTATTACAAATAAGTGTGCGAACAGAAATAAAGACTGTGTCTCACTAATATTTGCCTTATCTACTTACGCACACAAGAAACTATCCGCGTGATCCCCTCTGCCGCGATACTGCCTCTTTCAACTTTCCCGACGTAAAAAAAAAAAAAAAATTCTGATGTTTTGAGAAGGAGAGCTGCTTCTAATCTCTCTGATAAATTTTTCTTACAATTTTTCGGTTGCGTTCGTCTAAACGGCGAACATCTTATGATGAAAATCGGAAAATTGCTTTGACAAGTAAGTAGAAGAGGTACCGAACTTAGTCAGACAAACACAATCAGCAAGCTAGATAAATTACTAGGTATGTATATGCGCAGTTACGATTTGTAATTGAGAGAATTGCAGTTCATCTGCTGAGATTAGGTGGATTTATTTATTGCTTATGATTGTTGGCACTTAGTTTGGAAGATTATCCCTACCTATTCAGGTCATCGCTACTAGCGCATTATTTATAGCACTAACAGAAGTGGAAAAGATATATTTAATCTGTTTGTAACTAAATTTGCTAATTAGTAGTATCGAATTTTGATATATTGAGAATCATCAAAGACGGATATACTGAATTTAACTGAAATATAATTAGGTCACTTACACTGTCGCGTACGTAAAATATGTTTTACTACAACCTGCAATGTCTATTACTATTTAAACAGGTTTGAACAAAACGTTTAGTATATTTTAATTCAAATTGTACTTCATTAATGTCTATTTTTTATATTTAATGTATTTTAGATTACTTTTTGTTTCAATGAAATATTTTTACATACAAAAATGTTGTTATATAAGAATAAATCCTTGCGACATTATTAATTAATAATTCACAGTATCAAATTTTGATAAAAATCTCGATATTTACGGATAATGAGGAAAATCGATTGATTCGAAATCGGGCCCTACTCTCTCGACGCAACATCGACCGCTGACTTGCTGGACTGCAGACATGCGACATCTAAGGGTGCATTTATGTACTTAAATTCGATTTTCTATGTTCTATCCGTTCTATGTTGATAAATTTACAGAAAAAATAAAAATGTTTATATATCTGTATTAAACAGCTCAGATTAAACTTACTTAATATATAAATAATGAATTAATAAAAATTATCATATAATTAAATGTTTAAAAAATTAGTTACAGCAAAATTAATACATTAGTAAGTTGGACAAACAACAAAATATTAATTATTTTTAAAAAGTTTTCCAACAACATTCTTGAACAAAAAAATAACGCTTTTAAAATACTTGTAAGATGTTTCTTTTTTACAACTTCAATAAAAACCTGTTGTCAAGAAATAATAAGGAAAAGGTGCTATCAAAGTAATTGTTTTATTTTTAGTTTAGAAACTACGCTTTTGTATTAAAAAATGTATTAATACCCAATGAAAGGCAAGTTGTTTTATGAACATTGGTCATACTTTCTAAATCGTTATTAATCACTATAAATAACTAAAATAACGTAAAATTAATGCAAAACTATTAAATAAGAGAAAATATCCTAGTAAAGAAATTATTCTTTCTCTTTATGAATGAAAATATTTTGGTACGTTTTTACGAGATTATCCAATTCGCTTCCAATTGAGCACAAAAAGAAAATCCTCAGAAAGAATCAATATTGCAAGTTCCAAGATTTTAGAAAGCCTGCTCCAATAAGGATTAGAAACCAAAGTGAAAATGCAAGGCTCAACTTACCAAAGTTTCCTGGAGAAATTTTCGTAGGATAATTCCAGTCATGCTGACGCCACCTCGCCGACAGAGAACTGCCGGGGGCACGACGATATCCAGTGGAAGTCGCGGCAGAGCCATCATAATGTTATTGTCCGCTCATTCAATCCAACTACAAAGAAACAAACAATCGTTCAATTAACAATAAAAGAACCGAATCCCCGACAATAGTGCACAGGCCGACATTCGTTCGAAAAACAAAGTGTGTCACGCGTAATTTAGCAATGTAACAGCCATAATTAATGCCGTCGCGTGCGCAGTTCTATGTAAACACAGAAACGAATCGTAGATCGAAAAAAGGAGAGACAGTGAGTGCGAGAGAGCGGGGGCCTCGGTCAATAATACGCGTGTACACAGGCGCGATAAGGCTTGCGTATACACACAGGGACCGGCTCTGCACGCGCAATAAGTCAAACAGAATATGCGCCGTGGCATGCTTGCATACCTGCGTCGTCCAAGTTTGTAAATAGACGCGGGCATCCTCGTCTTTTTCCTCGGTTATTCTCGAATTTGAATGGCTGCTTTATCTCGCACTGCTTCCAAATGCTGCACACACAGCCGCTGGGTTAATGACCTAGATAGGCTTCGAAAGGCGGCGCTCCCTCGAGTCTTCCCGTATTCACTCGCTGTCGCTACTCGCTGCTCGCTGCACAGCTACCTACTTTTAATGTCGCTTTTCTTCGCGTTCTCTTATTGCAGCTGAAGTGAAAAAACAAGAGCCGTCCTAACCTCGCCGAAGAAATTGGACTGGACGCACCGAATGCGGTACGATACAATACAGCAGATCAACTAATGCAGAAAGGATCGACGCGACGCTGCGTTTCTCTTTGTTCTTCGTTCGCTATATAGGCAGTGCACTCACATAGTTACAGGCACACGTGCTTTCTCCCCGCCATGTTTGTAATAACTGGAGATGCACTTTTTTGAACTTGCTATACCTCCGCTGCGTACGCGTGTGGGTACAGTAAATGCGTGTGCGTAAACCGGCAGATGCGTGCGAAACTGCTTGCGGATAGAAAATGTTGATCTGCGATTTACATTTAAAAAGAGGCTCACCTTGACCTCGTTGTCGGCAAAGTAACGTTCACGTATTCTGGTCAATAATGATACACAAATAAGAAAGTTGCGTAGAATAGTGTGTATTGAAAAAATACAGAGAAACACAAGAGGGATAAATAAAAAATTAATTCGAATTTCTGTACAATGATTTTTTATTTTTTACAGCTTATACAAGGAGTTTCGGTAACAGTAATCAACGTTAACTTTTCCTTCATTTAAAAGCTTCAAGTATAAAACTTCCTGTACATTTGTTACATGGCAGATTTTACAGGACTTGATCAGTCTCCAAAAACTAGAATGCTCAACTATGAGTAAATTCAGTGTTGTATACATTATTTTTTGCATCATTGTGTACTTTTTTTCGAGATTATATTCCTCTTTTTTCAGAAAAATAAAATAATCTTATCACATAGAATTAGCAAAATATATAAATTTTTATTAATTGTGGAGCATTAACTTTCGATGTTACATATTAAGTATTATTTGTACATACGCATAATACTTACAATGCTTAGATGTGTGAAATGTCTGTAAATCAAGATTAATTATCAATGAAATCTCACTGAAAGAGTATGTATTACATAGTCTTTTCTATACTCATCATATAACTAACTTGACCATTTATCACAGGGGTGTAGTAGAATGCCTTATATAATCAAATAATTCTTTTACTATAATTCTATTAATTAATATTAATTGATTATTCTCTGATTTCTAAATTGCTAACATTATTTCAGTTGAAATACATCATTGGAACTTTAAGTGCTTAATTCTGGCAAAAATAAATTGGAAAATGAGCTAAATTTAATTTAAATGGCATATGAACTAGTTTGAATAATCATTACGCACAACTTGCATTCTTCTGTACATTTTTGGTTCTAACCAAACTTATCATATCATTGCACTAATCAATCAATCAATTCAGACAATTACTTTATCCAAAATATTATATATAACATCTCTTAGATGTTGAAACTTATGGCTGTTAATATTTGCCAATAAATCAATATTCATTGTAAATTGGCAAATTAAGAACTTTAAAATTTTCTCAATTAGCATTTTCTTCCATTAGCGCCTTTTCACACATTTGCTCTATTTACCACTTGAGGCTTTTTGGCATGTCTTCAGAAACTGTCATCTAGTGTTAAATTTACTGAAGAATTTCTACTGTCAGGAGACTGCATAGCCAAGTAACGTCTTCTCAATATTTCTTGCAGATCATTGCATGGGCTATTTTCACGCTTTACTCGTAGTGGTCCACCATTGGGTGATCTGAAAAATATTGTTTGAATTAAATGAAATTTAATTATTTCAATATATGTTCTTTAATTACACTTTTATTTCTTCACTACTGTTGATAACTTTTATTACTTTAAGATAATGAATTTTTAAATAATACCTTGCCACTGGTTTTAATTTGATTTTATCCATATCTTTTAATATATCTCCCATGGACTTTTGGGTTTGTAGTGGTGGCTTTTTACGTTCATCATTCACATGTTCTTGTAAACTAGCTCTTCGTGCAATGTGCGGGGTTGTTGGTAATGGCAGTGGGGGTGGTGGTGGAGGTGGTGGGACAGAGTCACTTCCATTACTTAAACAAGGTTCTGAAAACAATGTAAAGCTTAATGACCTGAAGATGCAGTTTTATCAACATTTTAAAATTAAAGTACTGTTCATCTTACGAGAGGCACTTTGAATCGCAGTTTTCACAATAGAAGATATCTGTTCTCTCAAATCCTGTAATTCTTGCTCTAAGGCAAGTAAACGTACTTCTGATCCAAAACTAATTGGTTCCAAAAGGTCTGGCTTACTTTGAGACAAACCGTTACTGAAAACATAAATTTGTAATATGTTAAAAATGCATTAAGAAATTAAAAATTTATATGAATTTATACTATATTAAGTGTATTTACTGAGGCCTAATATTCTAAAAAAGCATCTGTGCTCTTCAGGTTATACAGTGCTAATTGTTGTGCAAAGCTTCAATTTGGAACACTAAATTATATAACTCAGCTTATAAGTTTCTTTATGGCAGATAGAGCTCTACGTTTTTAAAATTTATGCAAGCTTAGAAATATTTTCTAACTAATATGCATAAAATTCTAATAATGTATATGAAACTTGCTTAACTTTATTAATGAAGGCTTCCTGAATTCAAAAATCATTGAATTTCTTTAAAAGAAAAACAAACCAGTTCAATTTTCATTTCTTTAAAAAAACCTAATGTTTATTATATAATAAAAAAAAAGTCATAAATAATACCTTCCAACACCTACTCCATTAGTAGGTCGAAAATCTTCACTAGTTTCTTGGTCTATCATGGAATTAGTCATTGAATGCAATGGTGTAACACTGACGTAAACCTTTGGTGGAGGCTTGAGTGGTAAAAAGGATCCAATACGCCGGACAATGCTTCTTCGTTTGCCATAATATTTGATTGGTTGTTCACTCATTTCTGAAAAACGAAAGTTAAAAACCTCAATCCCTCCCATCTTGGATGTTTACTCAACTATGCCTACTTTACTACTACTTACCCTATGCAGGAGCTAATTGGTATAAATCAAGAAATGCGTGTCACTTATTGACGAGAGCGTATCGGGCAAAGTTTAAACTAGGACAGACAAACACGTTTGTTATATTTTTACCCTCAGAGCATCTTGACGCTTAACTTAGTACGTTTTCACGATTGTTTTCAGCTGTTTGCCAGTCTTTGAAAATGTTTGACTAGGATTTTTAGGAAACAAGCGCACGAGCCAAATGCATTTATATACACGCGCGGGCACACGTACACAACTACAAAAGAATCGTGTCAGTTTGAGAACTACATGCGAACATGCGACGCAACGCAGCTGCGGCCCAAATGTTTTTTGTTTCCAGTCTCCCGCGTTTTGTTTTTTAGCTTCATTCGGTTGCTCGCATTTATCGGCGATAAGCGTGTTTACGTCTATCAGCTGAGTTATTTCTTGATCGGTCTTTTTTTGCAGATCTGCGAGGAGAAGGATCGGATGGATGCAGAATATTACCAATAACTGATCTCACGCATGCGTGCTGCATCGACGTGTTCTGTATGTATGGCGTGCATTGTGAGCGCTGGCGCGGTTTTTTTTACGTGCATGTGGATGCACTGATTGAAACTAGCCACATTAGTGACTTAGTTTTTAATCTTTTTTTTCAATATGATTATGGTAAATTCTAAGATCAAAGAAATATTAAGGAATATTTTAATAATTTATAAATTTTTATTTCAATTTAATGTGGGGCATTTAATTAAAAAAAATTTTTAAAGTAAAAAAATTTAACTTGCTTATATTTAAACGCATTATTTGAGAGAAAAATTCTAGAATTTAAATTTAAATCACGCTGTTAGTCTTATTTAAAGACTGAAGTCTGAACTTTAGACAGAGATTCAGTTATCGAACGGTCGACGAGTATTGTTTGATGTGTGGGATTTGTGGGGGCGCTAACAAATATAGGCGTCTGCTAGATGGCGATAAGTGACTACATTCAGGGTGTGCTTTACTCACTTCGTCACATGATCGACTCCTGATCTCCACTTTACAGAAACTGTAGGGAGTACGCTAAACTGGGCGATTCCCGTGACAGACGCGAAAAGTTTTGACAAGAGGCAGCTGTTTCTTTCTCTAAATCTTTCGTCAATACAAGTAGTAAATTTACCAAGATGAAGGGTTGCATGTTCAACATTGACGGCGGTTATTTGGAAGGCCTCTGTCGCGGCTTTAAATGCGGAATCCTCCAGCAAAGTGACTATCTTAATTTGGTGCAATGTGAAACTTTGGAAGGTAAATCTTTCTATTTTTGATGATCTTCTTACTGTTGAACCATGTACTTATGTTCTTCTTATTTTTAGATTTAAAATTGCACTTGGCTGGAACTGACTACGGCAGCTTCTTGGCCAATGAGCCATCGCCTCTGTCAGTCAGTACAATCGATGACAAGCTGAGGGAGAAACTGGTTGTAGAATTTCAGCACATGCGAAATCATTCAGTAGAGCCTTTGTCCCAGTTCTTGGATTTTATTACTTATAGTTACATGATTGATAATATCATTCTGCTAATCACTGGAACATTGCATCAAAGACCCATTTCAGAGTTAATTCCCAAGTGTCATCCACTTGGTAGCTTTGAACAGATGGAGGCAATCCACGTTGCTGCTACACCTGCTGAGTTGTACAATGCTGTGTTAGTAGATACCCCACTTGGTATGTTGTTTATTATTAAATTAAAATGTATATAAATTTATTTAATGAAAACAAAATAATTTAACTATTTGAATTTTTCAGCTCCATTCTTTGTTGATTGTATATCTGAGCAAGACTTAGATGAGATGAACATTGAAATCATCAGGAACACTTTGTATAAGGCATATTTGGAAGCTTTTTATAAATTCTGTAAGGAAATTGGTGGCACAACTGCTGATACTATGTGTGAAATTTTGGCTGTAAGTATACATACTTCATAATTAATTTTGATAATTCTTGACAACATTGATTTTAAATACTTTGAAAAGTATATTACTTGTACATAAGCTTAGCTTACTCTTAACTTTTGTCATTTTTAGTTTGAAGCTGATAGACGAGCCATTATTATTACAATCAACTCATTTGGAACAGAATTAGGAAAGGATGATAGGGCTAAATTGTACCCTAGGTGTGGTCGTTTAAATCCTGATGGTTTAGCAGCTTTGGCTAGAGCTGATGATTATGAACAAGTTAAAGCTGTTGCTGAATATTATGCTGTAAGTTGTATTTATTGATAAAAGAATAAACCTCTACTACAATTTATTGAAAAAAATTGTAATATTTACAATAGGAATATGCAGCCTTATTTGATGGTGCTGGAAATAATCCAGGAGATAAAACTTTGGAAGACAAATTCTTTGAGAGAGAAGTAAAAATTTTATATCCCTATCAGTGTTTAAGAAAATAACAAAAAATAATTTTAAACGGTGTTTTAATTGCAGGTTCGCCTTAATGTGAATGCTTTTCTACAACAATTCCACTTTGGCGTTTTTTATAGCTATTTAAAGCTTAAAGAGCAAGAATGCCGTAATATTGTCTGGATAGCAGAATGTGTAGCTCAGAAGCATCGCGCAAAAATTGATAATTACATACCCATTTTTTAAAGGAAAGATATTGTTTTTGAACAAATGGATTGTGTAATATATAAAGTTTTTAACTTTCATTATGTGAACGTAAACATCACGTATTTTATTAACTGCCATCTTTTTTTGCGAAGCTCCGTTAGTTTGAGATTTTAGAAATTGTTACCATCACGCATAGGAATTGTTCACAAACCATCATGTTTAATTAATCACAAAATAATAATATGTAAATAATATGTGTTGCTATTATTAACATCACTCTCAAAATATTATTATAACACGAAAAGTATTATTCGTATATTAATTGTTAAATTATGTATAAATTTACAAAAATGTACTAATGTAACAACCCGTGAAGTATTGCATTCCACGTCATACTGATAAAAATGAAAAATGATATATGTACATTTCTGTAGGTAAAGTGTAAAATGATGAAAATATACATTATTGTGAATATTCAAAATTGCTTTATTTTTTACGCTTCATTTCTTACGAGTAAATACAAAAATATCGATAGTTTTAACAACCATTAATACGTTGAAATGATACAAATAAATAAAACGAGAGTTTCAAAGATCTTATGATATTCTTTTAATATGTATAAGTAATAGGATGATATTATATAATATTATATAATATTAACTTAATAAATTGATAATTATATTAATTCTACTTAAAATTTCTAATTATATTATTAAAATAAATGTAGCTTTATTTGAAAAATTTAGAAATAAGAATTTGAGTAAATAATATATTTAACAAACAAAAAATTTATAATTTCAAAAATTTATTGTCATAATCTTGTAGCTATCAAAAAACAGCTATAGTAACAACTGTAACAATTCTAATAATTCAGAAGTTACTTGCTAGAAAATAAAATTCATAATATTTAAAATGAATAATCATCAATATGTCTAAAAAATTGATATGACCCTAAAAAATTAATAAATTTATAAATGCTTCTTAGGTTGAGTTCTTACTTTTTGAAATTTTCACTTAAAGAGTTCATTGTCAATGATTTTATCAGTTTCTCACAGTATTATTATTTGAAACATATTATTTGACACTTGGATCACCATTTCTATTTTGCTCGCGATTTTTATCTTGTTGATTAAGTTCATTGCCTTTGTTCATAGATGGACAGGCACCCATAGGAGGTTGCATAATATTTCCTGGGTGTATGACTGGTTTCATTGGCATAGTTTGATGAATAGCATTTGAAATTGGCATAGGTGGATGCACAGTATTATTTACAGGCATTTGATAAGTTCCTAAACTTTTTAATCCAATTACTTCTGGATTTTCTTTCCAAAAACGATCTCCAATTATATCATCCACCATAGGCACAATAGAAGGCTTTAAACGACCAGTTCCATTGGGCACTAATTTTCTCAGAAGTGTCGTACCTTTTCTGTACATGGCAGGTTCATTGTTATAATTGGTACCAAATTCTTGAAACAAAAGTTCATTCTTGTGTGAGGCCAAGGTGCCACTCAGTTTTTCCTCGGCCTAAAATACATATCAGATAATTGCAAGTGCTATAATTACACCTATCATTTGATTGTTTGAATTTTACCTGTTGTGGAGTCATATGTTTTTTTAAAACAAGGCTCCAAAAACAAGTGTTGTATAAATTATTGATGTGAACATCAGCCTGTCTCCAAGCTAAATAATCTCTTAAATTCTTGTCAGTAGGGTATAAAACAACCCTAGCATCAAATGACGGTGGGTAGTGGAGCTCCCTGTTCTTGAAGAATCGAGGCCAATAGTAGACATACGATGAGGCAAACAGTGAGTTAACATTTGTCATGATTTTTGAAGCTGAAACCATAAAAAAAACCTGTATTCTTGGTATTCTTAAAAAAAATCTCATAAAGTTACCTCTGCGTTTAAACAACGTCGTATCTTTACGGAAAACGAAGGAGTACTCGTCGCTTTGACCGAAGGCAATGACGATTTCTCTAAAATCTTCCATAACTTTAATAGCCGCACAATTCATAAGCTCTAGGGCAGCTGGGTCATTGGGCTTGATGAATTGGTGAGAGTCGGCGAACTTGGAGAAATTCCTGCCATCGATCCTAACCACAATCCAACAATTGGGCAGGCAGTTGTCCTCGTGTTCGAAATCCTTGACGTAGTCGTACTTGCTCTTGGCCATTTTCGAACTCGCGCTGAATAGCCGACTACAACCGGATGATATCACTTGACCATTACGACCGCTAAGCGCGAAAGACCTGCAGAATTTCAGCAAGTACTGCCTCATTCACAAGCGTGTAGGCCACGGTAGCTTCTATTTATGATTTCGCTACTTCTTGCTCGCACTTATGAAAAGGATCTCTTGATGCTGTCGCAGCACATATGGCGCACGAGTGGCCTTTACCTTATGGACCCATGGGAATTATTAGAGGAACCTGTTGACACTTTTTCCCGCTGCGGTACTCGCGCCATACACGTGCCCCCGGCCCTATATACGCGCGAGTGTGTGCAGTCGCGAAAAACATGCGCGCGCGCGCAGCGTCTGGCAAACACGTGCCAATTCGCTGCTGCCCAGCTGTAAACACTTATTATTTACTTTCTGAGCTTTTCCAAAGGTCGGTGAAAGTTTATTACATACAGTAGGCTTAAGTAGTTTTTCATGTGTTGTAAAATAACTGTACTTTTATACGGTATAAATATTCGAACGTGTTTTAAATATAGCCGACATTGACGTCTTTAATAATGGAACTGCACGAGCATTTTATAAATATTGCTAGAAAGGAGACGTTGATTTTAGAAATTATTGGGCAAACTTCTAGTCTACAAAAGTCATTTAATTCTGTGATAACGTCTTTCACAGAAAACTGTTTGGAAAGTTTGAAAAAGAATCATTGTATTGATAAGAAGAACTTGGAATTACTGAGAATTGTTTTGTGTCATCATTACAAATTAGAATATGAAGATAGCCAATGTAATAAAAATAAGCTACATCTTAATTCTAGTCATGAATTTATGGAACTGATTGTGAATGGTAACGTGTCCATTCAAAATGAAAATCAAGCTATTCTACTGGACACAATCATTTTATTCCTGGTTATTTTTGAAGATCAGAGGAGCATTGTATGTTTATTGGAAGCTTTACAAAGTAGCAAGACAACTGACAAAGTTTCAACATCTAGTTACTTAAAAATAGTAAAATGCTTTTTAAGTGCCTGGGAAATACATCATCTTTTGAGTAATAATAAGGTATCAAATATCACTCATAAAAATCACTTAGAATCTTGCAAAAAAGTATTAATAACATTAGCTTTGTACGATTTACAATTTTGTACGCAATATACAGAAAATGACGTCTGGTATGCCTTACGTGCTGTTGTATCAAAGATAATCAATATTGCTGGTAATACTGAAATTTTGAGTTCCTACGTAAAAGAACTTCTTAATTCAGAAACTGCTCTAATGACTTTATGCATTTTATGCGATTACATTTTTCCTACAAACACTAAGAATATAAATGTTGATTACAGTTTGCTTCATTTTGAAAAATTATGGTGTTTAATAAGACAAAATCTTGTATCTGATAGTCCGCAATATCAAAAGCAAGCATTACACTTACTAAAAAGAATTATCATCTTTATAGAACCAAATGTAGAAAGTATTATAGAAGAAATGCCTCTGGATCGGTGTGCAAACAAACTAAATCAGTTTATTTACCCTGAAACTATACCTACTAAGTATACAATAAAAGAAATTAGAACTAACTTTATTTTAATCATGGAGGCTTTAGAAGAAAAGCAAAAACATTTAATTATTCCAAGTTTATCTTTTGCAAATGATTTAATAAAAAGTTGGACAGAACATGAATTGAACATTTCAAGTTTTGACTACAGTTGGACTCCTTGTATTTTTATAAAACTGTTGCAGCATGATAGTAATGTAACAGTTAAGTGGGGATTAGAAAAATTGTTAAGTCTAAATGAAAAAGCATATTATAATCCAGAGATAATTGTTTTGATACTAAAATACCTTAACAACACATTTTTATATGAAAAATTTAATAATGAGGATGAACCTGAAATTGTGTATACTTTAACTAAGTGGTTCAATAATAGTCAAAATGAATTGAAATGAAAAATTTA